>REGO01000034.1:991367-1012094 GCA_010120015.1 Rhombomys opimus
ATAGTAGCTCGCACTGGTTATGCTGGCTCTTCAGAGTAGAGGAGGGAGTTCAAAGGCCAGTGGGATACTTGTGACCAGACCTCATAAAACAAGAGGCCGGGAAGATGGCTCAGCGGTTAAGAGCACCAGCTGCATCTTCAGAGGACTCGGGTTCAGTGCCCAGCACCCACCCCGGGGCTCACGGCCTTGTCTAACTCCAGTCCCCGGGGAAGCGCTGCCCTCTTCTGCATGAGGGCCCCGCGAGTTCATGTGTTCATGGTGTGCAGGCATACACGCAAACACTCTCACGTAAAATAACAACAGGGCTGAGCAGTGTCACCGGACAGAGAGAGCCACACTGGGGACACGGGCTCAAAGTTTCGTAGCTGGAGATCAGCACTGGGGAAGAAGTGGCAGGGCCTGGAGCCCTGGGGGAAGTAGGGGGGACGGTCAGGGGTAAGGAAGTGCCTGCGTCAGCACGTCATGGGGAGGAGGCGGTGGTTGGGGTTGTGGAGACTGACGGGAGGTTTAAGTTCAGATTTAAGCGTAGGGGCGGGGTAGAGGGCCAATTTTGGATAAAGTTCTGGGTGGTCCATCCCCCATGCTGAGAAACCGCAACAGCCTCTGTCCGGCCCACTCAGACCAGCACTTGCTCCTGGCTGCAGAGGAAGGCATTTTCATACTGAACCGGAATGACCAGGAGGCCACGCTGGAGATGGTGAGGGGTGGCGGTCAGTGCTGGGGGCGAGGGTCGGGTGGCGTCGGGTCAGATGGGGACCCCGGCAGTCACCGCCCTTCTCTGCAGCTCTTCCCTGGCCGCACAACCTGGGTGTATTGCATCAACAACCTCCTCATGTCTCTCTCAGGTCAGCCTGTGGGCTGGGGGAGGGGTGGGGGTGGGGGGTTCACAGAGGGGATGTGTGGATGAGCACAAACTGACTGAGTCTTCACCTCGGCCGGGTCTGAGGTTCAAATCCCACCACTGTCCTACTGGTTGCTGGAAGGCAAGGGGCTCCCCCCCCCCAGCCTCAGCTTTCGTATCTGTAAAACGGGGCTCCAAAATCTTCGATTCTCAAGTTGGCTGTGATCTCATTTTCACAATGGATTCAACTTTAAATGCCTTTGAAGCCTCAGGGTGTGGCTGGCACGCTCCTTTAATCCCACAGCGTGAGAGAGGGCGCAGGTGCGTCTGATAATCCGAACGTATTCTCTCTTTATTAAGATGGACTGAGGAAGCCAGGCGCATGCCTTTAGTTCTAGGAGGCAGGGGCAGGCGGACCTCTGTGAGTTCAAGGACAGCCAGGGCAATTATGCAGAGAAACCCTGTCTCAAAAAAGGAAAAAGTTTCACAGCGTTTTTTGTTTTCTTTGTTGTTTGGTAAGTAATGATAGGGCCTGTGTATGCTGTGTGTGCTCCAGCAGCACGGCACCTCCTATGTTTTTGAGACAGGCTTCGCACTCTGTCCCAGGCTAGCCTCAGCCTCCCACGTCCTGAGATTGGGAGCAGGTGCCAGCACTCACGCTGGGAAACGAGCGCCAAAAAATAAACCTCAGGTGCAGCCTTACCAGCTGGTTACAGCTCCCTTACCCGCCTCTGAGGGCAGGCGGCCCAGTGTGTGTGTGGGGGGAGGGGGCGGGGAGGACGGCTGGGAGCTGGGAGCTGGTAGGGGTCCTATAACTGCTTCCTCCCACACGCGCACTGCAGGGAAGACACCCCACCTATATTCTCATAGCATCCTGGGCCTGCTGGAGAAGAAAGAGGGCAGAACGGGAAACCCCATCGCTCACATCAGCCCTCACCGGTTTCTGGCAAGGTTCGAGCCCCGAAAGGCGCCGCAGGCTTCCCTGCCCCTACCGCTGCCCGCCCCCCAGCCGCAGCCACTCACCCCTCCCCCCTTCTTCAGAAGGAACATGGTCTCCAGTAAGATCCAGGACACCAAAGGCTGCAGAGCTTGCTGTGTGGGTGAGAACCAGCCTCGGGGTGCTGGGTGGAGGGGAAGGGCTGGTGTCTGAGCGGTGCCCGGGGCTGGCGGAAGGAGACAGGGCCTGACCCCTTCTCGTCCTCTTCCACAGCCGAGGGCGCAGGCTCCGGAGGCCCGTTCCTGTGTGGGGCTTTGGAGACATCTGTGGTTCTGCTGCAGTGGTACCAGCCGATGAACAAATTCCTGCTTGTTCGGGTAAGCTCCAGGGCGAGGGCGCTGTAGCCTGGGCCTCGGACAGATTTCCTGGGGGTCGGAAGAGGGGCTGCTCTCCCGGAGGACCTAGGTTCAGTTCCCAGCACCCCACACGACAGCTCACAGCAGTCTGTAGGTCCAGCTCCAGGAAACTCAACACCCACACACAGACCAACAAGCAGGCAAAACACCAATGCACGTAAAATAAATCATCTTTTAAAAGTTCCTGATCTTTAAGCCCTGCCCCTCACACCAGAGCTTAATATTTCTCAGTCTCCAAGGGTCTGTCCCTTTGAGTGTAAAGTACTTTTGCTGCCCTGTGTGTGTGTGTGTGTGTGGCGGGGCCCTTCCCTGCCTTTCCCAAGGGCACGCTTTGTTTCTAAAGAGGCCCTTCCCCGAGGGCTCCCCAGCCCCGGTCCCCAGCCCCGGTCCCCTGCCCCCTCCGGTCCCACAGTCCCCCCTGAGTCGCCGCTCCCCGTGCGGGCCCGCAGCAGGTGCTGTTCCCGCTGCCCACGCCGCTGCCAGTGTTCGCGCTGCTGACGGCGCCGGGCTCCGAGCTGCCGGCCGTGTGCATCGGCGTGAGCCCCGGGCGCGCGGCGAGCTCGGTGCTGTTCCACACCGTGCGCTTCGGTGCGCTGTCCTGCTGGCTGGACGACTCCAGCACGGGTGAGTGGGCGGGGCCGCGGAGGGGCGGGGCTCCGGGAAGGGGTGGGGCTGTGCAGAGAGGGCGGGGCTCCGGGGAAGGGGCGGAGCTGTGCGGAGAGGGTGGGGCCGCAGATAGGCGGGGCTCCAGGGAAGGGGTGAGGCCTCAGGCGGGGCTCCGCGAAAGGGGCGGGGCTGTGCGGAGAGGGCGGGGCTCCAAGGAAGGGGTGGGGCCGTGCGGAGAGGGCGGGGTCTCAGAGGCGGGGCTCCGGGGGAGGGGTGGGGCCTTGCGGTGAGGGCGGGGCCACGGCGGGGCTCCGGGGAAGGGGCGGGGCTGTGCGGAGAGAGTGGGGTCTCAGAGGCGGGGCTGTGAGAGAGGGCGGGGCTCCGGGGGAGGGGAGAGAGATGCGGAGAGGGCGGGGCTCTGGAATGGGCGGGGCTTAGGAGGTGGGCGGAGGTGCGGTAGGGCTGCAGGTGAAAGCCGCAGGGAGGGAAGGCCAGAGCGGCTGGGCACCGCTGAGTCCGAACCTCTGGCGAGAGAGGTGGGACGGGTGTGTGCTCGGGTTTGACTGACACAGTTGACAGGGTGGGGCCTGTGGGGCCTGTGTGGCCGGCAGGGACGGGGGTGCTAGCTGGACAGGGCCAGGCAGCTAGTCCTCAAGCCCCTGCCTCTCGCACAGAGCACAAGGGACCGGTGCAGGTGCTCCAAGTAAAGGAAGACATCGTGATGGTGTTGATGGACGGTAAGAAGCTTCCTCCCTCCCCTCCCTGGCCCGCAACCCGGGACGCGGGGCTCAAAACCCGCCTTCCACTTCCTCCCAGGCTCCCTGAGGCTAGTGACACCAGAGGGGGCCCCGGCTCCCGGCCTTCGCACCCCCGAGATCCCCATGACGGAAGCGGTGGAGGCTGTGGGTACGCACGGGGTGGGAGGGCCCCGGGGTCAAGGGTGGGAGCGCCCCGGGGTCAAGGGTGGGGGCCCTGTGACCTCAGGGTCACGGGCAACGGCCTTCTCCCCAGCTATGGTTGGAGACCGACTCCAGGCCTTCTGGAAGCACGGGGTCCAGGTGTGGGCGCCAGGCTCGGAACAGGTAGGCTCCTCCCTCAGTTCCTACCGCTGCCTGCCCTCTCCTCAGCCTTCTCAGCCTTTAATGGGCTTGAAGCCAGCCCTGGGTCAGGTCAGGGACTCGTTCAGGGAAGCTTTGGGCACACATCTTTGTGCCTCATCCCTCAGTGGACACAGGCTCGTCTCAGACTGCTGTCCGGCCTCCCGGCCCGGACTTCCTCTTTAGGGCTGCCCAGCAGATAGGCCTGTGGATTCTGCAGGTTAGCAGTCTTGGGAACAGAGCAGAGCAGTTAGCACGCAGCCTCAGGGGTCTGGGGTTAGACCGTGCTGGGAGGAGCAGGGGCGGCCCTACTTCCGGCATGCACACGCAGACTCGCCTTTCCCACAGTTGCTGCAGGAGCTGAGAGACCCCACCCTGACCTTCCGGCTGCTCGGCTCGCCCAGGTACGTCGGTGGGGAGATGGAGAGGAACGGGAGACGCTGCTGCCGCAGGAGGCTTCTGTGGCCCAGAACACCCTTCCATGCTCCTGCTCGGTCCCCTCCATCTCTGCTGTGCTTCTTGGCAGCCTCGGCTGGCACTCCTAGAAGCCCCAGGCTTCTCTGTTCTCCTTTGGTTTGCTGTCAGGACTGTGAACTGACCGTGGCTCCTTTACTGCCTACCTGAGGATGACCTTGAACCCCTGATCTGCCTCGGCCTCCCAGTGGTTGGGATTGTAGGCAGGGGCTACCATGCTTGACTTATTACAGCTGGCTCTGGGACAGTACAATTCCCATGAACTACTCTGAGAAATGAATGAATGAATGACTGGCTTGGCCCCCGTCTTTTTCAGGCCTGTGGTGGTGGAGACCCGGCCCGCGGATGACCCTACCGCCCCCAGCAACCTCTACATCCAGGAATGAGCCACTGAGTGGGCATGAGAGACGGATGCCTGGCGACTCCTTAGGGACACGCTGCCGTCCTAACGCATCCTCGCCTCCCAATAAACCTGACTTCAGTCTTGCCATCGTGATCTTGGGGGAGAGATTTCTGGATGCCGGGTCCCCCCAGTTTAACTCGGCCCAACACAATGACACTACAACATAGGCTTTATTGGTCTGGCTCAGGGTCACCTGTCCCCAGCTGCCTGGGGAGAGTCCGAGGTGGGGTAAGGCACTTGCGGCGGGGGAGGACCAGCGCAGCCCTCAGCTAAGCTGGTCCTCATACTGCTTGCGGAAACAGTCGCCAGCGGGGAAGAAGTCCCAGCATCTTTCCTGGTACATCTTCCAGACGTATGACTCCTGGGGTTGGGGGACAAGAGTCTGTGGCCACATCTTCACGGGCTTGGATGAGATTTGAGGTTCTGCTGACTGTCCCCCCTCTAAGGCTAGCTCAGTGAGGACACTGGGATGGCTTTAGGTTAGCCGTGTCACCTACTCATCCCACATCAGCGCCTCTTACCTGACCGGTGTGCTCGGTCTCGTCCTTATTTATCAAATACATCAGGAAAAACCTGAGGAGCAGAGACCACAGGAGGAAGGTAAGAACCATACTTGCACTGAGGTTTAGTTTTGTTTTCTGACAATGAGGATGAAACCCAGAGCCCAGTTCATGCTAGGCAGAAATTCTACCACTGAGCCATACCCAGCCCCTCACTAGGGCATTCTAGGCAGATGCTCTACCACTGAGCCACGCCCCAGCCCCTCACTGGGGGACTCTAGGCAGGGGCTCTACCACTGAGCCACAGTGACGCTTACTGACTGGCTGAAACTCACCCGAGAGGACGCCCACATACCTTTCCGTAACTGGCCCAGGCTCGGCAGCCCCACCCTGGCTGTCAGCAGCCTCACTCCCACTCTCTGATCCCCGGCCACTTCCCGTACTCACATGTAATTGGCCAGGTTGTGCTCTTCCAGAGTATGGGTCTCAAAGCCGTGTGGGGTCGTGTCAAAGTAGTCGCTGCCTATGCCGCAGATGAAGCACTTGGTCTGAGGACAGCGAGAGACCAGAGCCGAGGCTCGTGGGACGGTCCTGGTACCCCGAGACCCCTCAGCCCCGCCCCCCGACACAACACACCTCCATGTCCTCCTTCACTTGCTCCTGCTGGTCTCGGAGCTCCCCGAAAGCATCGATGATCAGACCTGTGGTGGTGGGGCGGCGCTCAAGAGCCACGGCCACCCAGCAGCTCTCTGCCTTGCCTTCCCTCACGGGTTTCCTAATCTCGCCACACTTCCCGGGCAGAACAGACCCGGTGCCCGCTGAGTGCCAGCTGTCCACAGACACTCCAAAGGAAGGCGTGGTTTAACCTCCCTGACAGTCTCGGGCGTTAGTCCTAGTAACACCCCCAATCATTTTTCCCCGTTGTGGCTTTGGCTGCCCTGGAACATAGACCAGGTTGGCCTCAAGCTTACGGCAGGCCCCTGGCTTCCGCCTCCCAAGTGCTGGGATTAATGGCGTGAGCTACCACCCAGCTACTGTGCCTGGTTTTAACACTTCCGTTTTCCAGATGGGAAAACTGAGGCTCAGAGAGACCACCTGTCTCACGGTAGGGAGAGGCTAAGCCAGGGAGCTAGGCAGCCCACCCCACCCCCGCCCTCAGCCAGCACCGACCCTGAATGATGGCCAGCAAGATGACAATGACGAAGAAGAAGAAGGTGATGTCGAACACGACCCGGTAGAGTTCATATTCGTCACCTGCCGGGTCCTCTATCTCGTCCCCGATGCCTCCGCCGGCCCGGACACCCACATACATGTGGAAGAGGTAACACTGAGGGGAGATGCGGGCTGCTCAGCCGACAGCCACGTCACCTCCGAGAGGCCAGGCCTGGAGACGCAGCCGAGGACACAGAGGCAGCCCGGGTGACAGACACAGCCCCGGGTGCTGCCTCTCACAGCCGGGGACGTGGCACAGGAAGGCACAGACAGGCCACATTCAGATCATCAGCCTGATGGAGCCCCACCTAGGAGCCAAACTTCCGGCACGTCCACGAGGACGTTTCTACACTGGGTTCACTGAGGTCGGAAGTCCGAGCCTGGCGTGGACACACTGCACTGGGGTTGGGGTCCCAGGCTGAATGCAAAGGAGAGCGTCTTCCTCCTCTCCTCGGCTCCCGGGTCGGGAGTGGCCACCTCACAGTCCTGCCCAGACGGTCCCTTTCTTCCCAAGTCCCCTTTGTTGGCCACACGGGGCAGCAGTTAACCAAGGCAGGGGTCAGGGCTGGGCATGTGGCCCAGCTGTACTGGGCGCTCGCCTGGCGTGTATGAGGCCCTGGGACAGAGGGGTCAGGCTGGGTGGGGGAGGGACGCTGGCACCTCTCAAGCTCCGTGAAGCTTCTGGCCCAGCCTCTGTGGCAGCCACAACGGCTTCCTGCAGGAGGGCAGTCTCCCACTGGAACCCAGAGGTGTTATGGGAACGGGTGATGGGAGCGAGACTCCAGGCCCCCAAAAACAATGTGCTGTGTCACCTCAGGGAGGGAAGGATGAATCCGGGGGCAGGAAGTGTAGTAAGGCCCTGGCCGCCGGCCATATCACACACATGCCCAAGTTTTTCTTTAAGTTTCTTTTTGGGGATAGGAGGCTGGAGAGTCGGATCGGCTTTTAAGAGCACTAGCTTCGCTACCAAAGGACCCAGGTTCAAGTCCCAGACCTCACAGGATGGGTCACAACTGTCTGTAACTCAGATATACATGCAGGCAAAACACTATATATGTTAAAGGAAAGAGACAGAGAAAAACAGAGACAGAGCAAGAGCGAGAAAGTTTTTTGCTTCTATGAGGAACTGAAGTAAGTTTGGCAAGGCTGAGGAAAGGAGCTGCTATGAACAAGGACAGGGACCGGTTATGTGGGTTCTGCAGGCCCCTGGCCCGAGCGAGGGTCAGAGAGGGCTTCCTGTAGGAGGTAGCATTTAATCTAAAAGGTGAGGCATCAGGTGAAGGGGTGTGGGTGTCAGGCCTGGTACAGGGCAAAAAGAGGTCAATGCAGAGAACAAGAAGTGGAAGAAACAGGGTCCTAGAGGAACTGAAAAAGGACCAGGAAGCCAAAAATCAAAAGCAAGAAGGACTGCGGTTAGACTAGGGTGGGAAAGCAATTCCCTGGTTTTGTTTTTTTGCTTTTTGTTTGTTTGTTTGTTTTGTTTCGAGACAGTGTTTCACTATGTAGCTCTGTAGAGCAGGCTGGCCTCAAACTCAGTGATCTGCCTGCCCCTGCCTCCCTCGTGCTGGGACGAAAGGCTGCGGCACTGCTGCCTGGCATCTTCCCCGTTTTCGTGAGCCATGGTGACGTGACTCAGCCTTGTCTGCTGGTGTGTGAGCCACCAGCAGGCTCTGAGCAGAGAAGGGGAGGGGCTTGGTCCATCTGGCACATGCTGCGGATGTCACACTTTTCTGTATCCTCAGAAGCCGAGAGGACCCAGCTGTGTAGGCTAAGAGCTCAGCCACTGACAGGGATGGGGACCGGGCTATGGGGACCCGTGAATCCAGATCAGAAGCCAGCCTCTGGCACAAACCCCTCCTGAATCGATTCTCTCAACTCTCAGTTGCGGCCCTGCCTCTAGCACACTGGTGTCAACATGAGTTGCCACCTCCACGGTTAGAATACGAGAAAGAAGCACTTATGACTGAGTCACGGGAGAAAAGAAAACTTGGGAGTAGCCTCCCTGCCTGTGCAGCTCAGCCTGGCTTTGAACTCACGCTCCTCCCGCCCCAGCTTCCTGAGCACACCTCACTGAGCCCAGGGCCTTCCACTGACTCACACCTCTGACCCCATTCTAAGACGGTCACGGCTCCCTCCTGGGGCTGGGAAGTCCTGTTGGGGCTTTCTGTGATGGCCCAGGTGGCCAGGCCAGAGGAGTATGGGTGTTGCTACTCCAAGTCACCCCACTAGGAGTGCAGAGAGCGCCTCCTTTCCAGCACCAACACTTCCTGCTGCTGCGGACGGAACCCAGCCTGCTGGGCCACAGGGCTCTACCACACAGCTACAGGCTCAGAGCCAACAATATGAAGGCTTTTTCTGTTTGTTTGCTTTTTGAGACAAACAAAAAGGGTCTCACTGCGTAGCCCTGGCTGGTGAGGAACTCACAGAAATCCACCTGCCTCTGCCTCCCAAGTGATGGGATTAAATACATGGGCTGTCACCACCCAGCTGCTTCTCTCTCTCTCTCTCTCTCTCTCTGGTTGACATATTCCTAGTTAGTGCTTGATAGGAGAGGGCCCATCCCGTTGTGGGTGCTGCCATCCCTGGCCTGGTGGTCCTGGGTTCTTTAAGTGAGCAGGCTGAGCTGGGCGCGGTGGCACACACCTGTAATCCCAGCCCTCTGAGAGGCAGAGGCAGAACTCTGAGTTCGAGATCAGCCTGGTCTAAAAAGTGAGTCCAGGACAGCTGAGGCTACACAGAGAAACTCTGTCTCAACAAACAAAAAGGAAGCAGGCAGAGCACGGCATGGGGAGCAAGCCAGTAAGCAGCACCCCCCATGGCCTCCGCATCAGCTCCTGCCTCCCTCCTTTTGTGGACAGACTGTTGTTACCCAGAGCTGTGAGGGAACAAACCCTTTCTTCCTCCAGCTGCTGTGGGTCACGGCGCTGGGCACCCTGACTAAGACGTCAGTGACTGACAGATGCGCGTGGGCGGGGCTCACCGTCATCATGTCGTCACACTTCATGTCGGGCTCGTCCTCATCCTCGCTCTTGTTGTAGAATTTGCGGAAGAAGTTGAAGGCCACCACCGTGTACAAGTAGACCACTACGGCCAGGAGCCCTACGGTCATCACCAGCTGGGGACAGGCGAGCACCGGTCAGCTCTGCGCTCCCTCTACACGGGGACCATAGCTCTCTGCCCCTTTAAATTCTGGCGCTTCTTCGCTTCTTCGGGAGCCCGGCTTCCCAGGCTCTCCCTCTCCCGGCATGCCCTAGGCCTGCTGTGGCGGTGCTTGCCTTTAATCACTCAGGAGGCAGAGGCAGGCAGGTCTCTGAGTTTGAGGTCAGCCTGGTCTAAAATAGCGAGTTCCAGGACAGCCAGGGCTACATAAAGAGGCACAGCTCAATCTCCCCCACAAAGCACAGGAACAAGCCAATGAAAGCCCTGACCTTGGCTCAGACCCTTCCAGATTACTAAGCCCCTCCCCTCCCAGGAAGCCCCGCCCCTCCCAGGAAGCCCCTCCCCTCCCCCCTCCCACGCTAGGATGCCTTCTTCCCTAGCAGCTCTGGATCACCACCCCTCCCTCTCTGCCCCTCCCAGATGTCCACGCGGGTCCTCTCCACACCTGCTTTCCGTTGTGGGTGACAGAGGAGAGGATGGTGCGCAGCGTCTTGACGCCCATGGCGATGTCCAGGAGGTGGGCCGCGAAGAAGAAGTTATTGTAGTGCCCCAGGAGGGACATCACCATGTACCAGCCCAGGTACAGGAAGGACTGGATAAGAGGGTCGGGGGTCAGGAAACATGGAGGGACAGACAGCCCAGGTCCTGTCTCTGCCTGGGGGAGTGTGTGTGCTCCAGGGCGGAGGAGCCAGGAGCAGGCGGAGGTCGGCTACAGAAGGAGCACAGCGATGGGTGTTCTGGGGACGAGGGACAGGGGCTTGGGAACCTTTCTGGAGTCAGGGAGTCCTGGGCTTGGAGCCCACAACCTCCCAAGGCACTTTAAAACACCACAGGTTCCTGCTCTGGGGGCTCCGCTAGGGCAGTTCCCTTATCCGGGCTTATTTCTAGCCTGCTGCATCCCGAATCCCTCTCCTCACACATCCCTCTCCTCACGTTGTCTGTGAAGATGACTCCGAACTTCCAGATCTGGTACTTGACGTCAATGGACATAATCCTGAGGGCACAGGGAGGGGGACAGCCAGATGCCCGGGTGTCAGACCCCTAGCCCGTCCCCTGACCTGCCGCCGTGGCGGAGAGTCCCTCTCACCATGTCAGCAGGCCCGGGGGAGGCTCAGGTTTGCGGTCATTGTGGGCTGTGATCTCCAGGGAGGCCAGGTCCATGCCCAGCAGCTCGGCAATCCGCTCCCGTCCAAAGATGTCCCCGTGTTTGTCCAGAACCTGCAGGGGAGAGGCAGGCTGGGGGCCGCTGCTGGAGTGGAAGGGGACACAGCCCTAGGGACATTCCACCGTGTGTCAGAACTAGGGGGAACACTTGGGAGGAGAAGGCCCAGATTCCTGCAGGCCATCAGAAAGAAGGTCCGACACCTGGCAGTTGCAGCAGCCAAATTAATAGGGAGAGCGCTGTTTGGGGAGGCAGACAGAGGCCGTGAGGCTGGGACCCCTGTCTTCCACAGCAGCTGATAAAGGGCGTAATATCAGAACACTTGGCAATTTAGATTTAAGTTTTATGTGTGTGTTGCCACGTGTGTGCAGTGCCCATGGGGGCTGTAAGAGGGCATCTCCTACCCTGGGGCTGGAATTGGGGGTGGTTGTGAGCCACCATTCGGGTGCCAGGGTGGGCGCGAGAGCAGCCCGTGCTCTTAACGGCTGGCACACTGCTGCAGACGCTATTACTTCTTCAGAGATTCCTTGCCGCGTTCTCGTTCGGGTTTACTTCTTTCGAGGTTAATTATTTATTTAGCTGTGTATGTGTTTGCCTGTGTGATTGTATGCTGCCGTGTGTGTGTGTGTGTGTGTGTGCATGTGTGTGTGTGCATGTGTGCATGCGTGTGCATAGAAAGAGGGTATCAGATCCCCTGGAATTATAGGATGTTATAAGCTGCCAGATGTAGGTGCTGGGAACTGAACTCGGGTCCTCTAGAAGATCAGCAAGAGTTTTTAACCACTAAGCCGCCTCTCCATTCACCCATCCATCCATGCATTTGGTTGTTGGTTTGGGATTTTTTTTGACTTTATGATCCTCCTGCCTCCACCTCCCCAGTCCAGGCACGTGCCACCATCCTTAATTTTATGCAGTGCCTGGGACTGAACCCAGGGCTCTGTGCATGCGCGAGAGGCACTCTGGTAACTGAGCCACATCCTCAGGCCCTCGGACAGGAGCTCTTAGCTGCTCTTGCCATATCGCTGCTCACCTCCTCTCTCACAGGCCCGCCTCACCACGTGCCCGTCACAGGCACCTTCTCTTTGGAGAAGGAACTATGAGGGCCATGGCCACGTTCCCCGAGGGACAGCCCTCAGGGTGGCACAGCCTGCTCAGGGTGCCGAGGCCAAGCAAGGTTTACTGGCAGCAAGGGCCTCCCCTCCCCACACGGCCCTCTCACCTTCCGCTTGACAAACTTGTCCCAGTAGTTGCTGGGGAAAGACCTGAGGGGAGAAGTGTGGGGAGGTTAGGGCGCTGGGGCGGCTGCAGGGAGGTGCTTCATCCTTGCCGAGCTGTCAGGGAAGGGTCAGGCAGGGTGGCCTTCTTGGAGGAAGCGTGTCGCTTCGAGGTCTCCAGAGCCCACACCAGGCTCAGTCTCCCTCTCTCTCTCCCTCTCTCTCTCTCCCCCTCCCTCTCTCTCTCCTGCCTGGGGATCAGGCAGAACTCTCCGGCATCATGCCCGCCCGCGTGCCCACCGAGGTAGCAGGCTAGCCCTGTGAAGCTAAGCAGGCTCCACTGACCGCTTTCTTTCCTGAGAGTTGCCCTGATGGTGTCTCTCCAAGGAAAGAGAACAGAGACCAAGCTATCCGGGAAGGGTCAGGGGCTGGCGGCCGGGCGGCAAAATTGGACAGGGATCGCCTTACACCCCCGAGCTCAAAGCATCCTCCTGCCTCCAGCTCCCAAGCGCTGAGATGGCGACGTGAGCAATTACTCCCGGCCCTAGACTCTGCTCACCACTTTCAGGAATGGTTATTTTGTCTGCACGCGTGTTGGGGGCCAGACAAGGGAGGCGTCAGATCCTTTGCAGCTGCACTGGCAGGGTGGTCGTGAGCCACCATGGAGGTGCTCTGCAGGAGCAGCCGGTGCTCCCGAGCCCTGAGCCACCGCTCCGGCCCAACACCCGGAGCCTCATCTCGCTGCTGAGGACCTGAACTCAGGCCCTCATGGTGGGCAGCCAGGAGTTTACGCACCCAGCTGCCCTGCCCGTCCCAAGCCCAGAGGGACTTCCACGTGTCCACTGGGCGGGGCCGATGGTCAGGCCTAGGGAGGACAAGCTGGGCGGCAGGGGCCTTCCTCTTTGGAAGTCCGGACCCGGACTGGGGTAGAACCCAGCCCCGCTGCCCCCCTGAGGGGGCCTGCACTTACGGGGTGTTGAGTACCAGGCGGTCCCACTGCCCCTTCACGTCGTCGTCCTCCGGCTGCTCGGTGATGTAGAGGCCATCAAACTCCAGCTTCCGGGCCAGCTCCTTCTCCCGCTTGAAGATCACGAGGGGCACCTGGGGGCGGGGGGAGGCGGAGCGGAGCGGTGGTGTCAGGGTGGGCACGGGGTCTCCGCAGAAGCCGCGGGACCTGCCTGCCGCCCGTGAGCGACGCCCGAGGCGTTTCCTCAGCCTTCAGGGTGCAGAGGTGGAAGTGGCCGGGGAGGAGCGGGCAGCGGGCAAGCTGAGGGCGCCCCGGTTGCCCGCTGCAGGCTGGGGCCCCCGAGGGGAGGCGAAAGGTGCGTAAGGCAGGAGGACAGATGCGGGAGGAGAGGCCAGGGCCGGGCGCAGCTCTCCAGAGCCCTAAGCCAAGGCGCTGTTCCCAAAGACATTCTGGGACTCACACAGAGCTCCGGGACGCGGGGCCCAACAGGACCTCCGGCGTTCCTGACATCAGAATCCACAACCCCGTCACGTGCCCAGACACCCCAGGCGACGGACAGCTCTTTCCTTCGATTAGACCAGGCTGGCCTGGGACTTTCACAGGTCTGCCTGGCTCTGCCTCTCGGGCGCTGAGGCTAAAGGCGTGTGCCGCCACGCCAGGCCGTGTCTTCATTGTTTCATTTTTTAAAATATAACCCACGAGTCTAACCAGCGTCTTTACTGTACACGTGGGTGTGAGCCCCTCCCCTGTAGCGTGGGCAACCCCCCCGGACCACCCTCCTGGAGAAAACTCTCCGCTAGCGACCATCAACTGTCAGGAGCTGCTTGGCCAGGGCTGAGGGCTTGTCCGCCCATAGCTACATAGGAGCTCCCTAGGTAGCCCAGGCTGGCCCAGAATATCCTCAATATCCTCCTGCCATGCTGGTATTCCAAGCGTGCACTGGTATGGTGCTGGCTTCACAGAGATTTTTTTTTTTTTTTAACAGTGTCCGTCTCTGTCTGTGTGAGTGTGTGCTATTATGTGTGCGTAGGTGACCACAGGTTAGAAGAGCACATTAGATCCTCTGCAGCTGGAGTCAGCCATTTGCCAGCCACCCTACAGTGGGTGCTGGGAACCGAACTCAGGTCCTCTGCAAGAGCAGTCTGTGCTCTCAGCTGCTGAGGCCGTCTGTCTCTCCAGCTTCTTGCTTCACAGGGACGAACCGATTAACGGGTGGGAAATAAGATTCTCCATGATACGCCTGCCCCTCCTCGGGGAAAGGGACATAACCACTGGGCATGGCACAGACAAGCCGGGGCTTAGCCTGTCAGCTCCGGCCTGCACTCGCTCGGGCTTGTGCATCCTCGCTGAGGAGCCCACCCTGTACCGATGGGGAAGCTGCCTTTCCCCAGCCCAAAGCCTCCCTCCCATCCCGGCCGCTGGCTGTGCTCCTCTCTCCGCTGGCTGCGCTCCTCTCCGCAAGCCCCCCAGCCTCCTCCCCGCCCCAGGGCCCCCAGCCGCAAGCCCCCCAGCCTCCTCCCCGCCCCAGGACCGCAGCCGCAGGCCCCCCAGCCTCCTCCCCGCCCTAGGACCGCAGCCGCAGGCCATGCCCCACCTTGAGACAGTTGTAGCCGATGATGCAGAGGAAGGCCACCAGGGTATGCAGCAGGCTCAGGCACCGCAGGGCAGGCTCCATGTAGCCTGTACTCTCCTCCAGGAAGTAGTACACCATGTTCTCGTCTTCGTCGCCCTCCGCCTCCTCGCCTGCCCCGGAGCCCCAGCCGGAGCCCCCACCAGACCCTGCCCCAGGCGCGTCCCCAGCTCCAGAGCCTTCCATGTCGTCCTCCCCTGGAGGAGAGTCTGACACCTAGAGTGGGGTCAGAGAGGGGTCACATCAGGGAGGGGACCCTGGTGGCACCTGTTCCGCCCAAACTCACAATCAGGAGCTAACATTTATGTGGCACTTTCTTTAGTTTCCTTCGCCTATTTTGTTTTGTTTTTTAATTCAAGACAGAGTTCTCTGTGTAGCCTTGACTGCCCTGGATTCACCCGATAGACCAGGCTGTCTTCGAACTGACAGAGGTCTGCCTGCCTCTGCCTCTCCGAGCGCTGGGATTAGAGGCTTGCGCCACCGCACCCCGCTTGGATTTTGCCTTTTGAGGCAGGCAGGGTCTCCTTATGTGGCCCTGGCTGTTTTGGAACTCTCTTTGTAGATCCCTCCAGCCTCAAACCCAGAGAGATCCACCTGCCTCTGCTTCTTGGGGGCTGGGATTAAAGGCGAACATTCACTCCCATCAATGTTTCTTTTTGACACAGTACCTTGCTAGCACAGGATTGCCTGGGCTTTGCTATATAGCCCAGGCTGGCCTCAAACTAGTGATCATCTCTGTCAGCTTCCCAAGTACGGAGACTATGCCTATGTCCCACCACATCATGTTTTAGGGCACGCTCTTTCTTCCTTCCTTCTTTTTCTCTTTTCTTTTCTTTCCAAGACAGGGTTTCCCTCCGTAGCCTTGACTGTCCTGGATTCGCTTTGTAGACCAGGCTGGCCTCAAACTCACGGCAGTCTACCTGCCTCTGTCTCCCCGAGTGCTGGCATCACAGGTGTGTGCCACCACACCCGGCCTAGGGCATTTTCTAGATCCTGGAACTGTCGCAGTCTTCATTCATTCATCCATTGGAGACTGGGTCTCACGTCTCTCAGATTGACCTCCTCAAACTCTCTGAATAGCCAAGAATGACCTTGAACTCTTGCTCCTCCTGAGATAAAAGTCTCACTGTGGACGTCTGGCTGGCCTAGAACTTAGATCTGTCTCTGCCTTCCAAGTGTTGGGATTTTAGGAACCCTTGAACCCCACCATGCCTGACCCTGGTTCCCTCTTTTAAGTTTCACAAGTCTCAGATGTAAATGTGGTTTTGATGCCATTTTTGAGGGTGAGGAGACCAAGGTTTGGTCGGGGAGGTTAAGCATTGCTCACCGCAATCTGTCTCTCACGCTCTGGCAAGAGCATGAAGCCCCTCTAGCTTCAGGAGGCCTGGCTCCCTGCCCCCTCTCTGCTCTGTGAGCTGCCCACTTTCTTCTCCACACACCTCTCCTCCTGTGTCAGAGCTGGCTGGAGAAGTAGCTATGTGTCTTGAACTCACTCTTTCTGGGGGCATGGCGGGGTCTTCGAGACAGCCTTGGCTGTCCTGGACTCAGTAGACCAGGCTGACCTTGAACTTACCGGCCTCTGCCTTCCCAAGTGCTGGGATCGCAGGGCTGCACCACCGTGCCCAGCTCTTGTACTCACTCCTGAATGCACTCAGACACCTGTCACATGCGGGCCCAGCACCCGGACTCAGCCTCACAGGGTGCTGGCCCCAGCTGTCTAGGCTGGCCTCCTCGTAGAAGCCTCGGTCTGGAATCCCATCCCTTCCCTGAAGGGTCCCGGGCATGTGTGGTGTGCTGAGCCGGGTGAGGCTCTGCCCCCCTCCCCCCAGGGGGGAGCTGTTGCCACAGGATAGACACCTTATAAAACAGCAAGATGAAGTTGATGGCGAAGGCCAAGAACAGGGCCAGGAATCGCAGCGTGTAGAAGTTCCTTGACAAGTAGTTCTGGGAGGAGAGAGGAAGACCGATCTCAGTGCTGCCTCCCGCTGGGGCGCAGCTGGACGCCGGGCAGCTGTGCCTGTGGTGGCTCAGGGTCACACAGCCTAGGCACTCCCCAGGTGGAACCGGGCGCTCTCATGCCACGAGAGCTCTCTGACACCGAGAATCCGGGTAGACTGGAGTTTGCTGGGTGTGTGCCCCCCCCCCGTCTGCGTTCCTAGGAGCAGGAGACGGCTTCTTCATCAACCATCCTGTCCTCCTCTCCCCAATACTCAGGACTGGCCCGGGGTTCAAACCCCCCAGCTGTGCCTGGGCCGGCTCTGCCCTGGCCTTGGGGAGTCCCCCGTGCGCTGAGCTTGGGCAGGGCGGGTCTCCCAAGAGGGGGAAGCTCCGGCCGCCCCTGCTGGGCCCTCACCAAGAACTTCACCCTCTGCACTTCCAGTTCGCCCCAGAACTCTTCCAGGCCTGCGCCGCCTGCCTCCTCCTTCTTCGGAGGGGGCGGAGGGGGCGTCTTCTTGGGGGGCTCTGGGGGGGGCTCGGGGACTTCTTCCTTCTCTCCATTCTCGGTGCTGCAGGACACAGAAAAGGCTCGGGCGAACTGTTCATTCAAAGTCACTCACTCGGGAGCCATCCCCCGCAGGCCGGGTGTGGACAGTGCCGGGGATGCAGGGTGAGGGAGCAAGCACGCCCCAGCCCACGGAGCTGGGTAGCGTGGCTGGGGGAGGGGAGGCTTCGAGGCCGAGCACCTGCCCAGCTTGGGCAAAGGCCCTGGGTCTTCTCCCCAGTGCCGAAATCGTCTTCAGCAGAAGGGGTTAAAGCTGGGGCCCGAGGCATGCTGGGCCAGGGCTCTACCTCTGCATGCATCTGTTTGACTTGTTATTTTGAGACAATGATGTCTCCGTAAGTTGCCTAGGATGGGCTTGAACTTGCTCTGCCCCGGGAGCCCTGCGACTGGGCACTCTTCTGCCTCCATTAGGTGGGGTTACTACTACTCCCCATCAAAAGAAGTTCACGTGGGAGGCATGCGCACACGCCTGGAGCTAACAGGAGCACCCTATCTCTGCTGCCTTGGGAGTCTCTCCTCCAGCCCCAGGCTGGATGGCGCCGAGGGCACAGGGCAGGGTGACCAGTACAACTTTGGGCCTTGACCCCAGAAGGCTCTCCGTCCAAGAGAAGGGTTGAGGCAAGGGCCTGGCCCCCTCCGCGAGCAAACACTCACTCAGCTTTCTCGGGTTCAGGCTCCGGCTCTGGTTCTGGAGGAGGCTCCTCCTCTTCTCCATCCACCTGGGGACAGGGCACAGGTCTGAGCCCTCTCGAGGCTCAACACCCTCTTTCTAGTCTGTTTCTCTCTGCGCTCACTTCTTTCCCTCTGGCTAATCAAGGTGTTCCCCTTGATCCCCTCCACCGAGGACGAGCTAACGTCTAGGCTCCATCCTGTGCAGACCAGCCTGAATCTGAAGAGCTTTTTGTGTGTTTTTTTTTTGGGGGGGGAGGGAGGGAATTCTTGTTATGTAGCCCAGGCTGGTCTTGAACTCTTGATCCTCCTACCGCAGCCTCCCCAGTGTTGAAATCACAAGGCTGTGTCAGCGTGCTCGCCCAAAGGATGCTGTTGCTCCTCATGGCTTCTCATCACCTTGACAACCCCAGGCAGCAAGGAGTGGGGCTGCTGGGGGACCTTTCCATCACAGACTACTGGGCTCCCTGCGGCCTCGCGTGTCCCTGAGGGTCATTCTTAGGGTCCTGGGCACTGTTCCCATGGGTCTTTTTAGTCCTGGGTCCTCCCCACCCCTCTGGTTTGGTCTCTAGGTCTTGGGTTCTCTCTAGCATCCGAGGGCATCCTTCGGGGTGTCCTTCTCTCACCCCGAGCTTCCTCTTGAGGATGGGCGAGCCCTCCGGCGTGGGGGGCTCCACCGGCGTCGTGTCGCCCATGTCCCCGAGACCGCCGGCGCCTTCCGGCCGGAAGGGGCTCCCCTCGGCCACGGCCACCGCCCCTTCGGGGCCTCCCGGGCCGGCCTGCTCGGCCGCCGCCTCTTCGTCTCCCGCGCCGTCGGCGGCGTCGCCGTCGCGCTCGCCCTCGCCCTCGCCCTCGCCCTCCGCCTCGCCGCCGGGGCCGCTCGGCTGCTGGCCGTGCACCTCGTCGCCCGTGGGGTCGGGCATGCCCGCCAGGAGCTCGGTGACCGTCACCTTCTTGGCGCTGTCCACCAGCCCGCCGCCGAACAGCGAGCCCCACAGCAGCCGCAGCGCCCCGGCCGCCGCGCCCGCGCCCGCGCCCCCCGCGCGCGCCACCAGCGCCCAGAGCAGCGCGGCCGCCGCCGCCGCCGCCTCGCGCGCCGTCAGGCGCCGCAGCCGCCGCAGGCGCCGCCGCAGGCCGCGGTAGCTCAGGCCGCGCAGCGCCCGCCCGGCGCCCGCCGCCAGCCACGCCCAGGCGCCCGCCGCCGCCGCCCCCGCCTCCTCGGCGCCCGCCGCGCCCTCCTCCGCCTCCTCGGCGCCCTCGTCCTCGTCCTCCTCCGGCTCGCCCTCGGGCTCCGAGATCTGCGCCGCGATCTGCATCTCGAAGATGGTGTCCTCGCAGAAGCTCACGAACAGCTCCATCTTCTCCGACTCGCCGCCCTCGTTCACCACGTCGAAGATGAACTGGCGCTTGGACTCCTTCACCTGCAGGGGAGGGGGCCGGACAGCGGGCGTTGGCCGGGGCAGGCGCCCTCTCAGACTGGGCCTTAGGAGCCCAGGCTAGCCTCCAGCTACCTATGTGGAGGGAGGACGGCCTTGAATGCCTGAGGGTCCTGCCTCCACCTCCTTAGTGCTGGGATCAGAGGGGCGCAGCACCGCCCTCCACGCTCTCCTTGTCAGTTATCCACGGAGCTAGACATGGCTCAGCAGTTAGGCGCGTTTGCTGCTCTCCCTGGTTCGGTTCCCAGGTCTATCGGGCGGCTCTGTAACTCCAGTTCCCTGGGTTTCAGTGCCCTCCCTACACACACACACACACACACACACACACACACACACACACACACACGCAGGTGGTGAACTCACCACGTGCGAACAAAACGCGCGAAAAACCATCTGTAAGGAACAATAAAACTACGTGCATATGTGTGTGTCCGAGCGCATGTGAGCACAGGGGACCTAGGATCGCCGAAGAGGGTATAAGGTCCCCTAGAACTAGAGATTCGCGTCAGAGGGCGCGAGACACCCAGGGTCGGGGCTGGAACCGAAGTCAGGGCTTTCTGCAGGAGCAGAAAGCACTCCTAACTGGTGATGGGGATGATGGTGGTGATGGGGATGATGGTGGTGATGGGGATGGTGATGGTGGTGATGATGGGGATAATAGTATGATGATGATGGGGATGGTGGTGATGATGATGGGGATGGTGATGATGATGGGGATGATGATGGTGGGGATGGTGATGATGGCGGTGACGGTGGTGATGATGGGGATGATAGTATGATGATGATGGGGATGGGGGTGATGATGATGGGGATGGTGATAATGATGGGGATGATGACGGTGGTGATGATGGGGATGATGGTGATGATAGTATGATGATGATGGGGATGGTGGTGATGATGATGGGGATGATGATGGTGGGGATGATGATGGGGATGATGGGGATGATAGTATGATGATGATGGGGATGATGGTGATGATAGTATGATGATGATGGGGATGGTGGTGATGATGATGGGGATGATGATGGTGGGGGTGAAGATGGTGATCGGATGATGATGGTGATGGGATGATGATGGTGATGGTGGTGATGATGATGGGGATGATGATGGGATGATGGGGATGATGAGGATGGGGTTGATGATGATGATGGTGATGGGGATGATGGTGGTGGTGGTGATGATGATGGGGATAATGGGATGATGATGGTGATGGTGGTGATGATGATGGTGATGGGGATGATGGTGGTGGTGGTGATGATGATGGGAATAATGGGGATGATGAGGATGGGGTTGATGATGATGGTGGGGGTGATGATGATGGGGATGATAATGGGATGATGGGGATGATGAGGATGGGGATGATGATGGTGGTGGTGAAGATGGTGATCGGATGATGATGGTGATGGGATGATGATGGTGATGGTGGTGATGATGATGGGGATGATAATGGGATGATGGGGATGATGAGGATGGGGTTGATGATGATGATGGTGATGGGGAT
>REGO01000034.1:1034466-1065796 GCA_010120015.1 Rhombomys opimus
GTGGTTTTCTATGTACGTGTGCACTGTGAACGCAGCCGCGTGACCAACACACGTTTGTAACGGGAAGTGGCCTTGCAGCGAGGGTCGTTCAGGCTCCAGGCTGCTCTTTGTTTCCGTCTGGGGACAGGTCTCTCTGTGCAGCGGGCAGCTTTGAACCCGTCCTCCGCCTCCCGCCAGGCTGCCCCAGCCCCGGGACTGCAGGCCTTTGCCAGCGCGCCCGGCTTAACTGTTCCTCTAGGGTAAGCTGTCTGGGCTGCGAGGAATTCTAGCTTATCATCAACAGCGCGTTTAACTAGCCGGCTGCGTCACCCTGGGCTGCGTTAAGTTGGCACAGCGAAGGCAGCGCTTGTGAAACTCCTCGCTGCTGCTGGAAAGCATCTGCACGTCTCCTGGGAAAACGTTCTATGTGGTAAACAAGTGAATAAATCAGAGGGATTCGTTTCTAAACACCAAGCAGTCCGTCCTTCTGTGGACTCTGGAACCCATCCCTTAGGGACGGCTGCCAAACGCCTGTGGGAAAACCGACTGTGACGAATTGGCCATTTGGGTGAACTGACTTCTGGCCAAACTGGAGTTTGGCAGGCTGCCTGGGGGGAGTCGGACTGGCCGGAGGAAGGGAAAGTGAAGAAGTGGTTTGCTTCCAGAAAAGCCAGAATCCACAGAAACTTGTTCCTGTTGTCTGTTTCTCCGGGACGGGGCCTTGTGTGGCTCAGGCTGGCCTCACATTAACCTTGTGACTAAGGTGAGAGGGTAGAGGAAGGCGGAGGGAGCGGCTGCGGCTGGACGAGGGCTGCATGGCCGGGGAGGAGAGGGGCTGGTCGCCCTCCCCACCCCGCCTCCCCCCTCACCATTGTTGTGTCCCTCGCAGAGCAGCTGCAGGAAGCGGAACAGATCTTGCGTGAACTCATCGTCTGCCATGACTTTCTCTCCTGGGTGGGAGGAAGGGGGCGTGGCCCAGGAGCGGGGGTCAGGCGCGTCGGGACACAGCACACACATGCACACAGCCCGTGCACACTGCACACCCATGCCCAACGTGCGGAGTGCTGGGAGCAGCAGGCATCGCTTCAAAGACACTGTGAGGGCCACGGGCATCCGAGATGCCAGGGAGGTCTGCGGCCGGAGGCCTGCGGAGCTGGGGCCTCAAGTGTCTTTCTACAGCAGCGGCCCTCCAAGGCCACACCTGTGACTCCTAGGAGTGAGCCAGCAGACACTCCGCGACCCGGCCGGAGGAGCCCTGGGCCCCACTCCGGGCTGCGGGGGTTAATGGATTATAAGGGTTGGGGGTGGCACGCAAGGCTCTCAGCCGGGGAGCCGGAGGAGACGGGATTGAAAGCCAACCAACTGGCAACAAAGCCTCAGAAGCAGCCAACCCAGGAGAAGCGGAGGGGAGGTGTGTCAACACGGTCCAATCAGAATGGACATCTGAAAGAAGCCAATCGTGGTGGCTGTGAGGGAACGGGCCAGTCAGAGCAGGCGCAGGGGGGGCACGCGCGGCACCAATCAGAGTGGCCGCCTCCAGCGAGAAACGCGGCCCACCCGTCTGGGTTTGGAACGCACAGCGCAGGGGGTTGGGGCACGGAGGGAGGGCCCCACCCTGGACTGGGAATCTGGGTCTGGGCCCCCAAGAATATCCAGCGGAAAGGGGACCTTGACTGTCTTTTCTAACTTCTGTGTCACACACGGGGAAACTGAGGCTTGAATGAATGACTGATTCGTAATGTCGCCGGCCTCTGGACCCGGGGATCTCAACCTTCTCCGTGGGATCCCCCAGAGGGACCACCACCCTGACTGTCCCAGATCCTCAGCCCCGGGGGCATCGGGGGTTAGAAGGGGGAGGGGTCGCAGCACAGCAATGGATGGCAGGGGAATTACCGTTCTGGCGATTGATGACTGGGGCAGCCAACAGGATGGGAGGAGGAAGCAGGAGAAAAGAGGAAAAAGAGACAGAGACGGACAGAAGGACAGGGACAAGGGACAAGGACACAGACACACAGAGAGAAACAAGGATAGAGAGAAAAGGGCCATGAAGAGACAGAAGGGCGTGAGTTAGCAAGGATGAGGAATGGGGAAAGCCGAGGGGGAGAGAGGGAAATAGGGAAGAAGTGAAGGAGGGAGGGAAAGAGAGACCACGAGAGAGAGAGAGAGAGAGAGAGAGAGAGAGAGAGAGAGAGAGAGGACCAACACAGGAGAGGCAGGAGGCAGAGGTCAGAGGTCAGGGTGGAAAGTTAGACACGTCAAAACACGGCAAAGAGGAAGACTCGATTAACCGGATTAGGGACATTAATGAACAGCAACCAGAATGAGACTTGGGGCACGCGGAGGGCAGTCCACGTGGCGATGGGTGAAGGACACCCAGGGGTGGGGCCCACGGGAGGGGGAGACCCGGGAGGGATGGGCGGCGGGGATCTCAGGACTGGGGACCGCAACCCTGGGGGAACCCGAGGGGACTCTTGGGAAGAGGGCGCCTTGGAGGAGCAGGCTGAGGGCAGGCGGGGCCTGGGTGGAGAGGGGGCTCCCCAGGAAGTTACGGCCCGGGGGCAGGGCGCCCGGAAGAGGCTCTCACCAGTTCCGTCCTCATTCACCATGCCCAGCCCCTCCGCCTTGTTCTGCCTCTCGAAGGCATTGAGGTCCAGGACGCTGAGGGGAGAGACGGTGGGGGTGGTGAAGGCCTGGCAGCCCCCGCTGCGGCCAGGGAGCCGGGGAGGACCCCCAGCGATGGTCAGAGTAAGCAAACCCGGGAGCAGACGGCTGTGCCCCTACCCTGCCCCGCCCCGCGCCCTCGGCCACACCATTCCACCCTTCAGGAAAAAACTCAGCTGACAGCAGGAGGGGGGAGAGGCAAGTGACGGAAGAGCCACAGCTGTGGTCGTGTTAGCAAGCGTGCTCCCGTGACCCTCCCTTGGACTGTCAGTGACCTCCTGGTTCCCATCTGACCCGGCGCTGCTGCTCTCTTCTCCGCCCTTTTTTGAGGCAGGGTCTCGTGGACCCCGGGTCATCCTTATGCTCTCTGTAAGCCTCTCACCTCGGCCTTCTGGGTGCTGGGCCCCAGGCGCATATCACATCTTCCTACCCTCTCCTCCATGTTGGAGAAGGAGCCCAGGCCTCGAGAAGCCTGGGCAGTGCTCTGCCACTATGGAACGATGCCAGCCCATAACGCATTCTCTTTCCTTCTTTCCTTCTTTCCTTCTTTCCTTCTTTCCTTCTTTCCTTCTTTCCTTCTTTCCTTCTTTCCTTCCTTCCTTCTTTCCTTCCTTCCTTCCTTCCTTCCTTCCTTCCTTCCTTCCTTCCTTCCTTCCTTCCTTCCTCTGTCTCTGTCTCCAGGGCTTCTCTGTGTAGCCCTGGCTGTCCTAGAACTCACTCTGTAGACCAGGCTGGCTTTCGGCTCATAGAGATCCCCCTGCCTCTGCCCCCAAGCGCTGGGATTAAAGGTGTGCACCGCGACCGCAACCCACAAATCACTCTCACAGCTCGTGACAGTCTGCCTTCCACGTCAACCCCCTAGTCAACGCTCTGGTATCCGCCCTCCTCTGCCTCGGTCTCTTTCCCCGGCCCAGGAGGGCCAGGAGAAGAGGGGAGCCCTGTGGGAGGAGAGCGAGCTGGACGGACAGAGGGCCCACCTGCACGTCTGCATGAGCGCCTGGATGCTCTGGAAGAAACCCACTTCCTTCTTGTCCTTCAGGTAATCCAGCATTTTCTGCAGCGGAAGTGGAGGAGATGGGGGGGAGCTGGAGGCCCCTCGGGGACACCACCCCACCCCACCCACTCAGCTCTCTTCCCAAGATCCTGTGCGTCTGATACCTGCTGCACTTCCGCGTTACCTCCATTGAGGATGGAGATACCCAGCTTCAGGGTGGAAGCCACCATGGCTCCCGTCTCTCCTGGGGGTCATGGGGATGAGGCAAAACAAACAAATCAACAAAATCTCAGCCTCAGGGCTCCACCCACCAACCAAAAACAAGCAAAAACCCCTGCTACCCTAGCGACACAAAGGCAGGAGATGAACTGAGCACAGACAGGGCGTGTGCGCGATGGGAGGGTGGACGGGAGACTGGTCGGCAGACGTGACAGAAAATCCGGAAGAGCCAGAGCGTGTATGCAGGTCAGAGGCATGCAGGGTCAGCAGGGAGTGGGCGCGCTGGGGACTGTCCCCGGCGTGCTCACGGGGGAGGGGATGCCTGGGGCTTGGGGGGCACAGAGGGCACCTTTGCAGGCACTGATCATCTGCAACACCATCTCGGCGGCGCCCCGGTTGTGTAGCCGGGACTGCTGGTACAGGAGCCTTTGCTTCTCCATCTCCTTCTCCTGGCGGGGGGCGGGGGGTGGGGGCGGGGGCAGGTTTCCGTGCTCAGCAGCCTAGCCCGGGTCTCCCCGGCTCCAGCCACATCTGTCACTCTCCGAAGGTGACATCCCTGCATCCCCAGGGAGCTGACATCCTGTCTGTGTCCAGTACCCGGCCCAGAGTCCACGCCATCTGTGAGCAGGCCCCGGGAAGAGGCCCGTGTTCCTGTCCACCACTCTCTAGGGGAGGCCTGGCACTCCTTCTGCCGGGGGAGTGCTGTCAGAACCCGGGCTCTCATCACCAAGAAGGATCACAAGCCCATCCATGCCACACTCCTGTCTCAGGCATCTTGAAACGTCACTTAATGTTCATCTCAGTAATCCCACCCCCACCAGCACGTCTGCTTCAGATAGTTAAATAAAGGACCGCGCTGGTCAGTTCCTGACTTGATTTGGGGCTGGTTTGTTTTGACAAAGGTTTTACGGCATAGCCCTCGCTGGCCTGAAACTTTGGGCGAGCCTCCTGCCTCCGCCTTCCAAGTGCTGGCATTACAGCCACGAATCACTATGCCCAGCTGATGAATTCGGACTTTAAATACATCTTTAAAGGAGTATTTATTTCACGTGTGCGTGTGTGCACCGGAACGGCTGTATGTACACCTACTGCACGCAGTGCCCACAGAGACCAACAGAGGGCACAAGAAACCCCGGGCCTGGAGGTGACTGCGAGCCACCCTGTGCGGGTTCTGGGAACTGAACACAGGGCCTCTGGCAGGGTAGCAAGCTCTCAGCCATGGAGCCATCTCTCTAGCCCCTAAATAGCTAGCTTGCTTCCTTCCTTCTGGAAGCAGGTACCATTGTGTATCCCAGGCTGGCCTCGAACTCAGGATTCTTCTCACTCATTCTCCTGAACTTTGGGATTACAGGTGCTCGGCGCCACAGCCAGCCACCCGCCTCCTGCTTAGCCATTTTCTTCTCTGAGAGCCCCTCCCTGAGGCCCTCCCAGCAGCTGGGCCAGGCACTGTCTGGGCTCTGTACCCCGATGCGCCATGGCGAACACCTGCTGTTGGCGGCTTGTCTCTGTGTCTCTCGCCCGAGGCCTGGCTCTGTTGCTGCTGCGCGCCCGGGTGCGGCTCTCCGGCCTCATGGTGAACGAACGGGAATCGAGAGCCCCCAGACCTTCCTCCCCATCCCACCTACCTCAAAGGACACTTCCACCTCCTCTTCACCCTCTTCGCCATTCTCCCCGCCCTCCTCCAGGTGGCAGCTCTGAGGGACAGCAGCAGGCGTCGGGCGTGAACAAAGCGGATACCCTGCCCCGCCCCCAACCAGCCCCTTCCCTTTGGGGGAGCACTGCAGCTGGGGAGAAGGGAGCGCCCCAGAGGGCAGAGTCAGGGCTCACCTTTGCCATGATGTCGGCGTATGCCATGTACAGGTAGTCCTCGTCCAGTTTGCTGAGGAAGTAAGCGGAGAGACGGACCTCATGGTGGCCCTTACCAACTTTATTTTCCTTAGTTGAGATGAGGTCTCATGTGGGCCTCAAACTCAAGACGTAGCTGGAAGGACCCTGGGCCTCCCATCATGGTGGCTGCACCTCCTGAGGCTTGGGATTCCAGATGTGCGCCACCATGCCTGGTTTTGAGGGTTCCGGGGACTGCACAGGGCTTCATTTAGACCGGATGAGCAATTGACCAAGCTGAGCCACAACCCCAGCCTTTTTTGTTGTGTGGCAGATTCTGGAGATGTAGCCCAGGCTGGCCTTCAACTCTTCTGCCTCATCTTTCTGAGAGCTGGAACTACACCACGCCTAGGCTGAGGCCACCCATTTGTAGAACAGCTTTTTGTCATTGTTGTTCTTGTTTTAGCAAGCCAACAGGTGCTCTTTGTGAACTAGCCAACTTATCTTCACAGTGGTCCTATCGAGTAGGTATAGTGCCAGCCTCACATCTTACAGATGTGGAAACTGAGTCACAAAGACCTTGACTGGCCAAGGCTGAACAGTTTGCGCTGGAATTCAAGCTACATAGACTAACTTCAGAGTCACAAGTCTCCCACAAGTGGAAAACAGGACACTCAGCTTCTCTGCATCCCTTGCAGCTATAGGTGGATGTCAGAACCTTGGCCTTGAGCTATGTGCATGAGCTTATCAGGGACAGCTTTCTTAACTGGAGAAAAAAAAGGTTTAAGGTCTTGCAGGGGGTGGGGAGGGGGACTCCCCCTTCTTCCTGTCTGGCACGTGGTCCTGATGTGACTGGCCTCTGCTACACACCCCCACTGCCATGCCTTCCCAGCCATGGTGGACTGCAATCCACCGAAGCCATAATCCACAACAAATCTCTTGTAACAATATTCAGTTGTGGCATCCCGGGCTGGCAACCCCAGCGTCCGGGAGGGAGGCGGAAGCGAGGCCATGGTGTCTCAATGAGAACAAAATCAAGTGGGGTGTAGAGGTGCGTGCCTTTCGTTCCAGAGCTAAGGGGGCAGAGGCGGGAGGATCTCTGAGTTCCAGCCCAGCCTGGTCTACCGAACTAGTTCGGACACAGAGAGATACCTCGTGTCAAAAGGGGAGGTGGGGTGGGATTGGCAAACAGTAGATACAGTAGGCCTTCTGGTCATAAAGCTCTGGGTCGCATCCTCGACAGCCTGCTTGTGTGAAAGCAGGCGTGATGGGCGGATGGACAGGTGTGGCTGTGTAACAGTAAACCTTTCCTAAGTTGCTTCTGCCAAATATGCTGTTTACAGTGGCACAGGGGAACTAACAGAGACCGTGAGACTCAGGCTAAGACTGACGGCCTAGAAAGTCAGGCAGAGCATGGGTCCCTGTCTGCCACCCTGCCCCCCCCTTGACTTCACATTAGGTGAGAAAAATAAATCTGTGTTTTCAGAGTGAAAGGAGTCGGTAAGAGGGGCCTACAGAGCAGATGAGCCAGTGAGCAGCTCACGGGACTGCTATGGCGTCGGCCATGATAAAATCTCCAATTTTTTGTTTTTGTTTATTCAAGACAGGGTTTCTCTGTGCAGCCGTGGCTGTCCTGGAACTTGCTCTGTAGGCTGGCCTTGAACTCACAGATCCACCTGCGTCCGACTCCGGAGTGCTGGGGTTAAGGGTGTGCACCACTGCTGCCTGCCTGGCTTGATTTTAACTTTTATGTTTTTTGAGACAAGGTCACTCTGAGTAGCCCTGGAACTCACTCTGTAGACCAGGCAGGCATCGAACTCACAGAGATCTGCTTGCCTCAGAACGTGGGATCTTAATCGCAAATGCTGGGACTGAGGGCGAGGGCCACGGCTGGGCCTGGCTAATTTTTAAATTTTAAATTATGTGCGCCATATACATGCAGTTCCGGCAGCGGCCAGAAGGGGGAGCCAGATACCCCCAACTGGAGTTATGGAGGGCAGCCTGCAGTTATCTGCGGATGTTGGCACTGAACTGGGGTCCTCTGCAAGGGCAGAAAGAGCCCTAACTGCCAAGCCA
This sequence comes from Rhombomys opimus, assembly GCA_010120015.1. NCBI lineage: Eukaryota > Metazoa > Chordata > Mammalia > Rodentia > Muridae > Rhombomys > Rhombomys opimus. Next base: position 1,042,220 of record REGO01000034.1, read on the forward strand.
TCTCTCCATCCTCATCAGAAAACGTCTCTACTTTTATCTAGTAGAAAATTTTCATATAAAGAAAAGCTGATCCCCCCTCAGCTTTTCTTTTTATCTCCGTTGTCCTGCTGTTCAGCTCTGGGGGCTGAACCGGGGCCTCTTGCTTGCAAGCAAGCCTGCTGCTCTCGCGCCGTCTTATTGTTTAGGGAGACGGTTCTCCCGCTAAGCCTGCCTGGCATCTTTTGCGAACCCCTCGGACATGAGGGGTTCTCGTGATGCGTTCAGCCCTCGCAAGAGTGTGCCTCGGCTGCCTGTCCTCGCAGTGATGCTGAAAGGTGGGATGGCTGGGGGGTGAGATGGTTCAGAGGGTAGAGGGGCTCCAGGCAAGGAAGGCCGAGCTTGATTCCCGGGCCCCACACGCGGTGGAAGGACCAGGCTTCTGCAAGCCGCCCTCTGACCTCCACGTGAGGTGGGGGGAGACCTCACCTCTTTTCAGTCAGAGCCGTGCGGCTGAAGTGTAGGACCAGCTGGTGGAGGGGGTCCGGTTTCTTCTCCTCCACTTCCTCCTCCTCTTCCTCCTGCTCCCCAGCTTTCTGGGGGGGGGATGGGGTGCGGGCTGGAGAATGGCGCTTTGGGGTCCCTGTCAGTCTACTCTCATAGCCTTGCTGAACTAGAATTTTGTCTTCTCTCTCTGTCTCTCTCTCTTTCCTTCTTTTTTTTTTTTCCTTTAAAGATTTATTTATTTATCATTTATACAATATCCTGCCTGCAGGCCAGAAGAAGTCACCAGACCTCACTATAGATGGTTGTTAGCCACCATGTGGTTGCTGGGAGTTGAACTCAGGACCTTTAGGAAGAACAGCCAGTGCTCTTAACCTCTGAGCCATCTCTCCAGCCCTCTTTCCTTCCTTCTTTCTTTGCTTTTTTTGTTTTTCCAAGACAGGGTTTCTCTGTGACAGGGTTTCTCTGCGTAGCCCTGGCTGTCCTGGACTCCCTTTGTAGACCAGGCTGGCTTCGAACTCACAGCGATCCGCCTGCCTCTGGGATTACAGGTGTGAGCCACCCCGCCCGGCACAGGTTTCTCCAAGGAGGGGTCCCCCGGTCCCACGGGCGCTCCCCGCATCCCAGGCAGCCCCCAGCTCACTGAGAGGTCATCTATCATGCGGTCCTCGAAGCTGTGGTCCTCCGTCAGGATCCAGGAGGCCTTGTAGCTCTCCAGGAACATGTTACAAGCTCGGTGCCTGCAAGGCAGAGGTCTCCAGACCACCGAGCCTCCCCCTCCTCCCGGCCCTCCTCCTCCCGGCCTCCTCCTCCCGCCCCCCCTCCTCCCCCACCCCCGCCCTGGCTTACGTGGGCAGGTTATACAGGGGCGTCATGCGGAAGCAGGCCACCACTGCCCGCCGGCGCTGCTTGGACAGAAGCTTATGCCACACCGCCTTCTTGGACTTGTAAGGGTGCTCCGTCTGGGGGCGGGGGGAGGGTGCGACAGTCTCGGATCAAGGCCTCGGCCCCCACAGCCTCCGGGAAGCTGCGCTTGGTGCCGAGAGCGCAGCCGCAGGGGCACGGGGGCTCCCCCGGGGGCCTCACCCTGTCCCTTTGCCCAGATCCACGGGCCGCTCCTTCCACGCGGAGCCCCACCCTAGCCCCCCCCACCCCCCCCTCCCGACCCCCCGCCCCCCCCCACGGCGGTGATAGAGCACCTGGTCCAGGTGATAGAGCACGGCGGACACTTCCTGGACCCTCCGCACGATTTTCTCGGGGTCGTCGGCGTCCTCCTCCCGGCCCGGGACGCCGCGGTACAGGGCCATTTGCCAGCGGAGAGACGGGGAGCCTTCCACCTGAGGGGGGTAGGGCCGGCAGCGTGAAGGCCCTCCCTGCCGTCTGACCCCTCTCCACCGCCAAGCTTAGGTGGGTGCGCGACAGGTCCCCGGATCAGGGTGCTCGCTGCCAGGCCTGAAGACCTGAGTTCAATCCCTGGACCCACGTGGTAAGAGAGAAGGAATCCCTGCCAGCCCCTGACTTCTGCATGCATGCCCAGACACGCTAAATACAGAAATGATTTTCCTAATGTCCCCTCTTCCATGCCTGTGCTTCATCCCTCTCCCCTCCACTCCCCCCGCCCCGCCCTGCACAGCACTTACCTTTCCCTGAAGGTTAAGGTTGTTTTGAAGAAATTCACGGACCTCCTCATCTGTATCTTTCTGGGAAGACAAGGACACCGGGTCACTCTGGAGGCCTCGCCCTCCCCCCTCTAGGCCTGGCACCCAGGACTCGATGAGGAAGGTCTGTGGGTGTGACCTGGGAAAAATGAGGACATAACTGTGGGCTGTGGACAGACAGATGTCTAGAGGGCGTCTCGGGCTCACCCTGTGTGTGTGTGTGAGGGAGAGAGAGGACACCATCAAAAGTCAAATGGCCCAAAGAGGGATTTCTCGGGCGCTGTGTAGGATTGGACTTTTGAGGATCAGGGAAGGTGGGGGAGGGGCTGTGACGGGAACTGGCATCACAGGAAGGTGGGAAGGTCAAATAAGTGTCCCCGCTGCACAGGGCCAATGGGAGAGCTAGCCCGGTAAAGGGCCTTAGGGGTCACGGGGCTCCATAGCATCCCCAGGATTCAACATCTCCCAGGAAGTTGACATTGAGGAGCGGTCTTTGTGGCCCCTGAAAAGGGGTCACTGCAACCCGAGGGGAGAACCCAAGTGTCTTCAGGGCCCTGGGGGCCGGGTAGAAGATGGCAGGTGCTTAGAGCGACGGGGCAGAATCCTAGATGGCTTCTTAGGGTTCCTGAGGCTGATAAGCATCTTCTTGCCATTCTATGTATGGGAGACGCAGGCCCCAAGGGGCTTTCTTGGGGTCCCAGCTAGCTTAATAAGGTCTGGGGGTTGGGTTAACTGATCTTGGGGACCCTCAAGACTTCAGAGGTTGGGAGTGGTGGTCCTGGAGAAGGGGACATTGTGATTCTGAGAGGCAGGGCTTTGAAGCATAAAGGGTCATGGCCTGAAGACAAAGGGAGGTGAGCAGGACGCTCTGTAGGACCCCAGACCTTCGGGATACGCGGGGAGTTAGAGTTCAGCGAGTCTTGGGAGATTTAGGGGACACCTTGATGGGGAGTTCAAGGACTCCAGGTGTCTGCGAGGATCACCAGTTTCGGCAGTTTTAACATGGCCAGTGGGTCCTACAGAGCTTATGGGGGTCCCCTGGGTCTCTGGTTGCGTTTGGTTTAAAATGTTTCCCGAGGCGTCTCGGGCGGAGTCCTCAGCCCCCCGGGCCCAGGCTCAGAGCGTCCTGGCGGGGTCTGTAAGTGTTCGGGATTCTGCAGAGCGGTGGGGGCGTCTACAGCAGGATTCTGAGATCCTCTACGGGTTCCTAGGGGTGCAGTGGGGTGCGAGGGGCAGGGCGGGGCGCCGGGTGGGGCCGGGCAAGCACCAGCGCGTAGCGGGCCTTGGCCAGCACGATGAGGTCTTGGTCCGTGGGGGCGCACATGTTCAGGCCGATGGGCAGCATCTTCTTGAGCGTGGCCACGATCAGGGATGTCTGCACCGAGTACCGGTCTCCCCGGCGCTTCTTCTTGGTGCGCTCCTGGTCCGAGCCACCTGACTGTGGGGACACGGGGCTCAGTGTGCCCGAGGCCCCAGCCCAGCCCCAACCCACAGCCCGTTCCACCACCCGGCTGCTGACCTGCCTGCCCAGCAACCCTCCCTGACATCAGAGCACGCGGCTATTTCCACCCCGACCTTGCTCACTCCTGCCCCAGCCCCGACCACAGCCTTCCCATCCCCCCCGCTTCTTACTGGAGCCTTGTATGCCAACCTCCCCATTTTCTCCAGCGAGCTCCAGCTCTCACTAGAAAAAGTTCACAGAGCCCCGTGTCCACCATGCTCCACGCCCCACGTTACCTCCCCACACCAAATTTCCAAAGGACAAAACAAAGATGTGCGGCCCATGAAGAGCCCCAAGACACAAGATACGTTGGAAGAAAGGGACAGACACTGAGAGACAGAGGCAGAAGAGGACGAGAGGAGACAAGATGCAAGAGAGATCCGGAAAGATCCGGAAGCCAAGACACCACACCCAGAGTCCCACAGCCATGTTCTGGCGTCCCCTCCCCGGGCAGGGCCACTCCAGTCATGCCAACAAGAAGTCCCGGTGGCAAGCTGCGGCCAGAGCCCCATCCATGGCAATGCTGAGCATGGCCCAGGAGCCAGACACTGCCCAAGGCCCACATGCAGCGGTTCTGAGGCTTTAAAGAGTCCCGGGCCTGGGGCCTGTTGGGCTGGAAGCCACAGGCTCACAAAGATGACATCTGGCAAGAGGCACACAATCCACGACCATCACTGGGTTCTATCCACATCTATCGGGTTCCAAGACATACACCTGTGCACAGCCAGGACGGCCCCAACCATGCAGCCGCCCAACCCCCCGGAACTCGGCCCACAACGCATGGCGGAAAGCTAATGGTTGATTTTTTTTTTTTTTTTTTTTTTTTTTGGTAACAACACCAAAAAGAAAAAAAGAAGAAGAAAAGAAAAACCACCCAAACCAGAAAAGAAATAATTCAACAACTTGTCAAAAGCGAAGAGTGGGGGAAGGAGTGTGTGGCTGGGGAGGAAGAAGACAGGGAGGATGGAGGGTGGAGGCCAGGAACTGAGGACAAACGGTGGGGACAGGGACGGGGGTGGGGGTGTGAGGGGTGGGCTTTGAGTGGGAAGAGGTATTAGCCAAAAGCCATGCAGAAGGTTCCGGGTGTGGCCTGACCTGCACGTCTCCCGCCTGCTTCAACGGTGGCAGACAGAGACAAGAAGGGTTACCCCAGCCGACAGAGAGCCCACCCCCACCTCCGGTCGCCCTGGCCGCTCTGCCCCGCCCCCACTTCCAGACGGTGCCTTTGGGGGATGCTGTTCTTTACGACCACGAAGAGGGCAGTTGTGAAAGGAGAGAAGAGAAAGGGAGGGTGTGGGGTAACAGGGAGAGAAGGAAAGAAGTGGGAGACAGAGGAATGGGAGGGGAAGGAAATGAGGAAACGGAGGAGGGAGAGGAGCAAGAAGGTGGGGAACGGGCTGGAAGAGGAAAGGGGAGATGGGGGAGGTGAGGGAGGAGGACTATAGGGAGTAAAGGAAGAGGAGGAGGGTGGGGAGGAGGGAGAAGAGGAGGTAACAGGAAAAGGAGGGTGAGGAGGGAGGGAAGGAGTATCAGGAGGGGTAGGGGTGGGGAAGGGAGGAGGGAAAGGATAGGGATAGGAAGAAGTGGACTCTGAGAGCTAAAGGGGTGTGACAGGTGACTGGGTCCAGGGTTGAGGGGGCGGTCCCGGAGGGTGCTCCCCCCGCCCCCCGCCCCTGCCCTCAGCTCTGCTAAGCACTCGCCTTGGCCATTTTACTCTTATTGTCAGCAGTCAGAAAGGACATGTTGTTGATCTCATTCTGGACCACGAAGTTCTGTTCCTCACGCTTAAAGTTCTGGGGGGGGGGGCAGCAAGGGGCTCAGACCCTGGGGCTTGAGGAGAGGAGGGTGGTAGCTTGGGGGTGTGGGGCTTGGGTGGGCCTCACACAGGGATGGGGAACTCACGTGGGACTTGGACCAGTAAATGAAGATCTCTCCCACCATCCTGAACAGCTCCTCGGCGTTGGGGTCGGGCTCTGTCAGCCAGTGTGCCCTGGGGTCCAGGAGGGAATGGGTAAGGAGTACAGGGATGCCCAGGGAAGGGCTTCACCCAGAGAGAGCGCAGAGGAACCGAGAGACAGTCAGAAGGTGGGACGGGGTGGGGGGGGATATGGAGTGATTTAAAGGAACCTGGTCAGTTCAGGGAAAATTTAACATTTCAGACTTTTCATTCAGGGTCACACTGGTAGCCCTGGCTAGCCTGGAGCTCACTATGTAGACCAGGCTTGCCTTAAACCCACAGACCCTGCCTTCTGAGTTCTGGCATGAAAGGCCAGAAAGAATTCAGCCCAGGGGGACTGGGAACTCACTGAAATCCCCCTGCCTTAGCCACCTGAAACATGTGCCATCACACCCAGCGTGGAATTCCCTCTAATCTTCTAAACACTGTGAACGGCAGCTAACTGATGCTGTGAGCAGAAGGATAAACGTCTCTCTGGCATGTTGCTGCTTTTTAAAGGGTGAGCTCTATATTGCTGAGCGTATAGTGAAAAGGCTGTGATGTCCAGCATTGGGGGAGGGTAAAGCTTCATACAGGTGGGCATGGCTGGCAGCACATCTGTACGCCCAGCTCTGGAGGCTGAGCCAGGAGTTCGAGGGCAGCTAGGCCTCAGAGCATGTTCCAGCCTGGACAACGGGAGAAACTGCTGCAAACAGAGCAAGGAGTGAGATGGGCTGTGAAGGCCTTCGCTGTGATCCAAAGGGAATTGCGCCAGCTGAGTGTTCTAGGGGTATAATCCCAAGCCTCCTCCTCTTCTTTCTTTCTCTCTTTTTGAAGATTTATTTATCCTTTACACAGCATTCTGCCTACACGCTAACTAACAGCAGCAACAATGAAAAACAGTGATGAAAGAGTGACAGATCACAGCTCACGCACGGTCACAGTCTGGAGCGGACATCACTAATCCGCCACAGAGCCCAAGGCAGGCTCCAGTCGTCTATCTCGGAGTTCAGGTGATTCAAATGGTGCACCTGATTTATTATCTAGCAAGTGTGTGTGTCTCCTTAAACTCTGTGCTCTTGGGGGATTATCGGGCAGACCAGATGTCACCAATACTCCTTCTCTCCAAGGAGGAAGGCCTGGCCGCGGCCTTGGCTACAGAGGCCAGGGACCCAGCTCTACAGACGGGCAGACAGTGCTGGAGGGAAATAAGTCTCCCTAACCCAGGAGGGCTGCGTGTGCGTGTGTACGTGTGTGTACGTGTGTGTGTGTGTGTGTGTGTGTGCGCGCGTGCGTGCGCAGGCCACCGAGCACACGGAAGTCGGGACAACCCAGGTGCTGGCGCTTGCCTTTGGCTTTGCTGGTCGCCACCGCAGGCTCCGGGCTGGGTGGGCCTGCCCAGGGGCTGCCCCTTCCTGCCCTCCCGCTTCCCCGCAGGGGCACGGGGACAGCACGGGTTCTGGGGTTCCAACTCCGGCCCTACCGCCAGACCCACTGGGCCGCCTCCCCAGCTCATCACCCCCGGGGCGGCGGGGCGTGCCGTGTCAGCGGGCCGCGCTGACCTGTTGTTGTCCACGTAGCGGATGAGCAGCGGGTAGAGCGCGTACAGGTCCCGGCAGAGCACGGAGAACTCGTCGCGCACCAGCATCTCGCCCTCCTCGGCCTCCGCCTTGGCCTCCAGGCGCAGCTGCTCCTCCTCGGCCACCACCTTCCCCGCGCGCTTCCTCAGCCGCCCGATGGTCGGGATGAAGTGCGAGCGCAGCAGCTCGGGCCGGGCGCGGCTCACGATGGGCTGCGCGAACACTGCGGGGGGGGGGGGGGGGGGCGGGGCTGCTCGCGCTGACCTCTGACCCCCGCGGGCCCCGCCCCCGCCCCCTCCCGGCCCCGCCCCCTCCCCGGGCGCGCACCGGCCAGCCGCTTCATCCAGGACGCCTCGTCGATGCCCAGGTTGTTGACGATGATTCGGAGGATGTTCCCCAGCAGGGAGTTGAGGTGGTCCGAGGTGACCGCCGTGCAGGGCGGGGGCGCCCCGGCGGGCGGGCCCGGGGGGGCGGCCTCGGGGCCCCGCTCCCACCAGCGGGGCAGGTAGCTGCACAGCATGGGCAGGGTGATCTCGATGACGTGAGGCATCTCCGTGTAGCGCGCCCCCGACTCGGCCAGCCCCCCGATGTCCGCCATGAGCCGCTGCAGCACCGGGATGTCGGGACACATCTCCTCCACGCTGCTGGGGAGCCCCAGGACTGGGGTGCGGGGCAGGTCAGGCCGCGCCCACGCCGCGCCCGTGACTCCCAGGTACTCCACACGCAGAGCTGCTCCCTCCCCAAGGGCACACTCAAATGACCTGACCCCACTCCAAAATACACTCAACTCCTGAAGCAAGACTCCTTTTTTTTCAGTCCAGACAGGCTCTCGGGCAGGCCTTGGGCCCTAGAATCACCAAGGTGCAGCGGGGCTTGGAACCCTGGTGAGCCTGTGCCTTTGTTTCCCTTTGACAGAGCCCAGGGTGGCCTGAAACCCAGATCCCATCTCAGCTTCTCTCCGCGCTCTAGACTCCAGTTTCGCCCCCTGAGACTCACAGTCCACCGGGAACTGAGTCTCATGTAGCCCAGGCTGGCCTTGAGCTTACGGAGGAGGGAAGAAGGCCCTGGAGTGCTGACCCTCTGCCTCTCACTGCCACCGGCTGGGGGGCACAGCGTCCTGACGGGGCGTCTTCTGCCCCCCCCCCAGCCGGCTCCCCCGGGGGCTGAGAAGACACTGTCTGCCTGTGGCTCATCTGCTCTCCTCTGCATCTTGCCACAGACGTTGTGAATAAACCCACGCTGAGCACCGGCCCCTCAGACTCAAGGATGCTGCGAAGGACCTGCTCCCTAAGCCTCACAGTACCGCTCCAATGTGACCCTCACAGCTCCAGACCTCACCCATCACCCCCTAGTTCAGCGGGGTGGCCCAGACGGCCCTTACGGCATGGCCAGGACCCCGCAAGCCCTGGCTGTGGACAGGCGAGCTCCCGGAGAGCTCTCAGCCCCTCACAGCCCAGGTGGAGGGCCGCACCCCCCGAGGATGGCTCTCCCTCGCCCCGACAGCTGCCCCAGCCCGCACTACTCACTGGCCCGCTCTCTCGGAGACTTGGTGGTGTAGACGGAGCAGGCGTTGTACTCATTCAGCTCAGGCTCCAGGAACGCCACTGGCATGGCCGCGGCCAGGCGGGCCAGGCACTCCCCGAGGGCGGGCCGCAGCCTGGGAGGAGGGCAGCGTTAGTGCCCACGCGCCCCTCTGCGGACTCCTGAGCCCAGCCCGTCCTCCCCGGAGCACAGGGCAGCCCTTGGGCGCCCTTCACCGTGTGCAAGACCCGAGAGCAGACCGAGAGGAGCGCAGACCCAGACGGTCACTGGACGGTCCTCTCCAGCGGTCCCCGCATGCTGCGGCTCCTTCCTTCCCTGCGCGTCTCCTGCCAGGTCCGGCTCGCTTCCCCGTCCTCAGCCCGCAAGCGTCGGCTTCCCGCACCCTCTACGTCTACGCCCGCCCTCTCGTGGCCCCTGGCACGAACTTCAGCTACCCTCGCACAGTGGCGGGCTCAAGATCTTAACGTATCCGGCTTTGCACCCCCACCCCAATTCCCACGCTCCCCCACAGCCTCAAAGAGCCTACCCAAGCTCAGTTTTACGTCCCGTTTTCTTACTTTTCCACGTAGGGGTTCCTAGTGGTCCCCAGGGAGTAGATGCTGCACAGCGTTCGGTAGCAAGAAACTTGGACGTCATCCACTGTGAAGGCGGAGAGGGAGGGCCAGGTTGTGCCTGCCATGCCGGCCTGCCCCCACCACCCGTCACCACACGGCTGGCGGGTGAGGAAGCCATAGCGGCCATCTGTGCTTCGTGGCTCGGCCACGAGCAGCTCTCCTTGGTCCCCGGGGAGCCCGCAATGTAAGGTGGGGTCGCCCGAACACCCTCCAGGATCAAATGAGCTCTCTGTCTGTCACTGGTTCTGTTTTGTGATGCTGGGGATGGACCCAGAGCCGCACAGATGCCAGATTGCGCCCTACCACACGGTGGAGGGAGGGAGCTAACTCCCTCAGCTCGTCCTTGACCTCCACACGTGCGCCGTACTGACAGCTTATACCACACACACACACACACACTAAATAAATGTTTTAAAACACCCCAAATCAACGGTGAGTTCAGGCATGCAATACGATAGGCCGTAGCCTAATGCGTGCAAGCCCTGCAGGACACGCCCACTTTTTGTTTGTTTGTTTGTTTGTTTGCTTGTTAGAAGCACTAGGGCCTTCTATGGTTTGGATGTAAAGGGTTCCCCACGGAGATCGCATGTTGCAGGCTGGGTCCAAAGGTTGTGGTGACATTCAGAAATGGAACTATTGTGATCTGCTTGGATCATGTGGGCTCTGACCTCGCCAACGGGTCAGAGTTTTAAGTGGAGGAAGACTGGAAGGTGGCCTCGTTGGAGGAATTGGATCCTTTGGGGAAGGTCATTTGGAGGCAGATCTTGGCCGCTGCCTCTGTCTCAGTGTCTGTGATTCCTGGCTCCCACAGGTCAGCCACTTGCTACCTGCTCCTGCCATGACGCCCCCAAAGTAATGGCGCCAAATATGAATTATCCCAGCTGTCCTGGAGCTAGCTCTACCGACCAGGCTGGCCTCGAGCTCAGAGATCCTCCTGACTTGCCTCTCCAGTGCTGGGGATTCAAGGCGTGCGCCACCCCTGCCGGCCTGTCTGCTTCTGCAGACAGCCCAGTGAGAAAGTCTAACTAACAAGGCTGCTTCTAGACCATTCCTCATGGGAGTTGCGGCAGCTCCTCCTTGCTTTTTGCCTCTCCCGCTTCCTGGGAGAGGATGCCAGGGGAGGCGCTTTGCAGCAAGAGAAAAAGGGAACATTTCAGAGAAGTCAGGGCAAGGAGATGAAGGAACTTGAGCTTCTGACCTTAGGACTTCATGATCTACTTTGGGAAGTGGTACATTTGAGAGAAAAAACTTCCAGCCTGTTCCAGTTACACCGATTTGGAGCCACTGTATCTCTGGTACAAGCAGCTGAATCTACTTTATGTGTGGTACTGCAGATGGAACCCAGAGCCTTGTGTATGCTAGGCAAGTGCTCTATGGCTCAGTCACTCTCCAGCCCCTCACTGGGGAATTCTAGGCAGGGGCTATAACACTGAGCCAGGTCCCAGCCCCTCACTGGGGGATTCCAGGCAGGGGCTATAACACTGAGCCACACCCAGCCCCTCACTGGGGAATTCTAGGCAGGGGCTCTACCACTGAGCCACACCCCAGCCCCTCACTGGGGGATTCTAGGCAGGGGCTCTACCACTGAGCCACACCCCAGCCCCTCACTGGGGAATTCCAGGCAGGGGCTCTACCACTGAGCCACACCCCAGCCCCTCACTGGGGGATTCTAGGCAGGTCTCTACCACTGAGCCACACCCTAGCCCCTCACTGGAGGATTCTAGGCAGGTCTCTACCACTGAGCCACACCCCTAGCCCCTCACTGGGGAATTCTAGGCAGGTCTCTACCACTGAGCCCTGCTTTTAGCCTTTCATTGTGAATTCTAGGAAAGCTCTTCACTGAGTCTTTCCCCCAGCCCTTCACTGCTGGGTACCAGTCCACTACTCTACCCCTGAGCTGCATATTCTCAGCCCTTGCTTTTCTTTTGCTTTCTGGGAGTCAAGATCTCACCCTGTAGCTCAGGCTGGCCTAGAGCTCACTATATAGGCCAGGCTGGCCTCAAACTCACAGCGTCCTCCTGCCTCGGCTTCTTGAGTGCTGAGATTAGTTACAGGTGAGCACCACCACTGTGGCTTTTGAACTCACACCTTAGTCAGTGCCTTTTGTTCCCCACATTTCACTGACTGTGTGCCTTGGCTTGCAGCAAGAAAGCATGTGCTCTAACACTGGGATGCTGCCATGCACTTCAGGGTGGGCCGTGCTGGTCGAGCTGACTCCCCACCCCATGCCCCCCGCCCCCAGTGGCAGGAGTCCTTACGGATGACGTCGTCTCCGAACTGGTGCTGGGCGATGTGCTGGAACAGGGTGGTGAGAACTGGCAGCAGGGCCACTGTGGTGTAGGTGAGGTTCTGGCCCACGCCCTTCACCTGCGTGCGTGCCTGGGACACCTTGCCTAGCCGAAGGTTCTCCACCATCTTCTCAATGTCCTCCGAGGCACTCTCAAAGAAGGAGCGCAGACCCGCCTTCACGATCTCAGGGCCTGACTTCATCACCGTTCTGGGAAGGGTGTGCAGAGATGCAGCTGTAGAAAGAGCATCCCCTCCCCGCCCCCCTCTTCCTTCCCTTCCCTCTCCTTCAGTCCTCCCCTCCTTCCTTTCTGCCCTCCTTCCCTCCCCTTCTCCCCTCCTTCCCTCCTTTCATTCCTCCCCTCCTTCCATTACTTCCCTTCCCCCTCCTTCCCTCTTCCCCTCCTTCCCTCTTCCCCTCCTTCACTCCTCCCCTCCTTCCATTGCTCTCCCTTCTCTATCTTGAGATGGACTCTCCCCATCCCCAGTCCTCTAGGCTGGGTTTCAGAGAACACAGGACAGGGTCTGGGGCACGATTAAAGGGCATATGGGTACCCCAAGCTGTACCTGGCATCCAGGGAGCGTGCCAATATGTGAAGGCAGTTGACCACAGCTGGGGCATCCGTCCCTGGGAAGAGAATGAGGAAGGGGCCTCAAGGCCAGAGCCCTCTTTTGTTCATCCCAACCCTCTCCTCTCTGACTCTGCCTCCTGGCTAGATCCATTCTACCCCACACCTACCCCACCCTGGCTTTCTCGGTCCCCTGGGTATCCCCCACCCCAGCCCTGGCTGCCCTCCCTTCCTTTCTCCCTCTTTTCTTCCTTCCAGCCCTGACCTCTCAGGGCTGTCCCTGTGTGGGACAGAGGCATGCATGGTCACAGACCCCATCCCCAGGATGACCCAGTCTAGGATCTATCCCCAGGATGGCCTGGTCTAGGTTCAGATGAAAAAAAAAAATCATAAGAAAGAGGGTGACCCTGGACCGCTCTCTTGCAGGTGGAGTTGGTGATAAAGGAAGCAAGAGGAACTTGGCAGAAAGGCTCAGAGCAGGGCACTTACCAAAGAGAGAGACTCGGTGGCGGACAAGGGCAGCGAGTTTACAGAAGAGGCTAAAGAGAGAGAAAGGGACAGAAGGACAAGGGAACAAGGATGAGAGGAAAAAAGAGCCAAAAGGACAGGTCAGGGAAAGAACACAGTGGTGGGATGGCAGGCAGAGTGAGCAAGCTTGAAAGTCACAGGTGAGGGCTGCAGGGGTGGCTCAGTCTTGGAGTGAGTGGCCTTAGAGTTCCCAGTAAGGGGCTGGGGTGTGACTCTGGTGGAGCCTCTGCCTAGAATCCCCCAGTGAGGGGCTGGGGTGTGACTCTGGTGGAGCCTCTGCCTAGGATCCCCCAGTGAGGGGCTGGGGTGTAGCTCAGTGGTAGAGCCCCTGCCTAGAATCCCCCAGTGAGGGGCTGGGGTGTGGCTCAATGGTAGAGCCCCTGCCTAGAATCCCCCAGTGAGGGGTTGGGGTGTGGCTCAGTGGTGGAGCCTCTGCCTAGAATCCCCCAGTGAGGGGCTGGGTGTGGCTCAGTGATAGAGTGCTTACACTTAGTATATATAAAGTTCAATCCGAAGCATTGAAAGAAAGAAAAAAAAAGTCAGAGCAGTAACTATCCAGTAGAGGTAGGTGATGGATGTGAAGCTGCCTTGGTCAGAATGAGCAGTTTGTGCCACTTACATCCTGGGAATCTCTTTAGTCCCATGGAGACTGGGACAAACAGTCACTCCAGAACATCCCAAGGCAGAAACATCAGAGCCAGGAAGAGTCAGGCTCAGGAATAAGAGGTTGGGATGATAATGCTGTAAGGTCAGAGGTCACGGGCAACCCACCTGGTGATCATTTCCTTCTCCTTATTGGAGGCGTGGCCACCACTGCCCAGCACTTTGGCTGGTGTGGACAGGAAGTAGAGACAGTGGTTGGTGAAGTACTGGTTGATCAGAGGAAGCAGAATCTGGATGGGGAAGGAAGCGGGTGGGGGCTGGGTGCGGAGGACAGGACTGTCGCACACCACGGCCCCTCCGGGTTCTGAGCCCACCCCTCACCTTAGCAAAGAATTTAATCTCCTGCTCGTGCGGGGACTTCTCCACTCGTCCGCTGCTGACCACAGCCTCTGTGGGGAAGGGAAGGCAGGGGCCATTGTGAGCTTAAGCCGAGGAAGCCAGCATGTTCTGGTAGGAAGGGACTGGGGGACAGAGTCAGGAAACCATGACGCGCCTGTAATCCCAGCACTCGGGAGGCAGAGACAGGTGGATCTCTGTGAGTTCGAGGACAGCCAGGGCTACACCGAGAAACCCTGTCTCGAAAGAACAAAGCAAACTCTCCCTCTCTCTTTCACGCCTGCCCTGGCCATGTCAAGCCAGAGGCAGGCACTCTGTCCAGGGGGCTAGGTCCCTGTGTAGACCCCTCCTACGACTCTATCTCTGTGCAAAGGACAAGCTCCCATCTCCCATCTACTTGCACAATCCAGCCCTCCTCACCCCATTTCCTAGCAGTGTCCCTTCAACCACCCTCCCCCAGCCTGAGGCAAGGTGGGTGAGGGTTTGGCAAGCCCTTGGCGGGGACACCCTCCAGATGTCCCCCCCCTCGACCCCTTTGTGTCACAGTGTCATCGGCATCTCCCTCTAATACCCTATTTAAATGGCTCCCCACCCCTGCCCCCTTCCCTGGCTCTCGATGTCCCCTTCCCCCAATGCTGGGCACTGCCTGGCACGCTTGGTTTAGTTATGTGTGATTCTAACCGACCCTAAACTCAGGATGTGGCTGGAGAATGGTCTTTGTCCTGCTCCTGCCACGCCGCCCCAGCCAGCAGGGCCTGAGCGTCTATTGAGGGGAGACATGGGTGAGCCGGTGCCCTAGGCCAATTTTTGCTGATGACGTGGAAGGCGGGGAGGACGTTCTTCCTACCCAGGTGGGCGATGAACTCCTGGGAAATGTCCATCCAGCGCAGCAGCTGCTGCAGGAAGCCGAAGGCAAATCGCTTCTCGATGGAAGATGTGTCTAATTCCATGTCCTTAAGGCCCCTGCACGGAGAGGTGGAGAGGGGTCAGCTCAGACGAAGGCCTCGCCCTGTTTTACACACCGCTCTGGTGGCCGCGCACTGGCCACTAGCAGCAGGTCCTTCCTCCACCTGCCTCTTCCTCCTCTCAGGTGGTTCTCTCTCTGAGTCCTGCTTCGTCCACCCTCCTCCCACTTGGCCTCATCTTTGTAGCCTTGTTTCTGCTCAGAGCCCACGCCTTTAGCGGCTATTCTGGCCGTGACGTCACTCTCCAAGCCACGCCCCAGAAGGTTCCCCCCCCCCCGTGGCTTCCTAGGGCCCCGCCTCCGCCCCAAGCTCCGCCCCTGAGTCGTCTTCCCTCCCTCCCTGCCTGCGGAGTACCACGTGCCTGGTGACTGCATAGCCGTTCATCTGCAGAAACTTGAGCAACTCTTGGGCCTTCTCTCGGTCCCGGGCCTTCTCCTTGGCCGTGAGTGTGTCGTAGGGGACCAGCAGAGGATGGGACCCACCCCCTGGGGACGGCAAAGATTAGAAATAAGGGACCGGGAAGGCCCAGGCTGCTGTCAGGGCGGTTCCTGTGGTTGAGCCGCCTGCGCGACCAAAAAGGTGCTAACAATGAGGACATTCTTCTCTGACACTGGACCCCCAGGGCAACGGAGCAGAGCCCGAGAGGCTCCGACCCGGCCGTGACGGGGGGACTGGGGCCTGAAAAGAAGGGAGAGGGGGCCAGTGGTGCGAGGGATGGGTGCCTCACCCTTGGCCTCCAGCTCTTGCTTCTTCTTCCGTCCCCACGTGTTGTGGTAATTTTCTGCCAGTTGTTCGGCCATGGCCTGGAAGGGGAGGCAGAGAGTCAAGGCCTGGATTCAGACGGCCCTGGGCTTCCTACCAAGAGGGTCCGCGGCCTCACCTGCAGCTCCCGGGACAAGGTGACCCCGCTGAGGTCTGGGGGCTGGGGACTGTAGCCTTCTCGAGGGTCATATGTCTGGGAGAGCAAGAGAGACAGAGACGGAGAGATGTTTAATGGACTCGTGGAGAGAGACAGAGACGGAGAGATGTTTAATGGACTCGTGGAGAGCTCTGACCTTCCTCCAGACCCTTCCCCGAGCCCGCCCCTTAAGGCCCTGTCTCTAAGCTGGCCTCCTCTTTGGTTCCGCAGACCAGCGGCTGCTCTGCATTGCCTCTTCCTCGGACCCTTCCTCCCCTCCATCAAGCCTCACTGCAGTCCCGCCCATCCAGCCCGCCCCTTTTCCTAACTCCTCTACCACTTGGGTCCACCCCTCTCCACCCCACCGCATCTGACCCACCCTTCCCAGCTCCTCCCCTTGCTCAGACCTTCACTGCCTCCTCTCAGGCTCACCTGGGCAGTTTGAGATATCTTCCTTGTTTTTTTCTTTTCTGTCTTTTCCTCCTCACCTTCCCTGGCCTTCTCTACTGTCCACTCCCAGGCAATCATGGCCTTCAAGGACTCCTTGATGGGCCAGCGGTAAATCTCCTTGTCCTGGGGTAGAGGAGTAAGCAGAGTGGGTGGAATGGGGCTGGTTCAGCTTCCCTGGTCTCCACAGGCTCAAGCAGAGAAGACCCACCAGGGCCTAGGAAGTGGGGCAGTCAGGATTGGCACCCAGGACTCTAACCAGCTCTGTAAACAAGTGACACCCATTCTACAAGAGCCTCGGAGAAGTCTCGCTATCAAGGACTCTTTCTTTACTTTACTTTTTTTTTTTTTTTCTTTTTTTCTTTTTAATTTCTTTTGGTTTTTCAGGACAGGGTTTCTCTGTGTAGCTCTGGCTGTCCTGGAATTTGCTCTGTAGACCAGACTGGCCAAGAACTCATAGAGATCTGCCTGCCTCTGCCTCCCAAGTGCTGGGATTACAGGCGTCCGCCGCCACTGCCCGGCTTCAAGAACTCTAAGAGGAGGGATGTAAGGGTCCTGGGGTCCTCCTGGGAAGCAGCCGGTCTTGAGAGCAGGCAAAATCCATGACTTTTGACTTGTCAAAGTGGCCAACCCGTGAGGCTGTCCCGCTCCTCCCGGACCCCCAGATTCCGGAGTTTCCTTCCGAGCTCTGCCATCAGGCCCTCCGGTGTGGTCACCTTCTCTGAAAAGGTCTTGTAAGGCCTCAGCATGGGGTGGGTCTTCAGCTCTTCATCAATGTTTTCGCCGTAGGACCAGTTGTTCTGAATCTAGGGGTGGGAGCAAGATGAGAGGCAGAAGGCCTCAGGGGCTATGAGGAGGGGCGCGCTGTGGGGACGGGGGGCTCTCGGGGCAGTGAGGGTCTCAGACAGCCTGAGGGGTCTCAGGAAGACGGGCTCGGGGAGCGCAGGGCAGGCGGTCGGGGACCCACCTTGTCGAACGCCCACTTCTCGTGGGTGTACTCCGCAAACTTGTTAATGAAGGAGTCCAGCTTCTCCGGGATGATGACACTGTTGGGGGACACAGGGTGGCAGCCCGGTGAGGCCGTCCTGCTCGCCGAGGCTGTCCCCCCTCCCACTCTCGGGAACCTTCCTTCTCGCGGCCCCTCAGCCCACCGGTGGCCACCGCCCAGGTCTCACTTGAGGGTCTCCACAGGCCGGGGATCAAAGTTGCCCTCGGCGTCCACCGTGGCCTTCTTCTCCGTCTTGGACGAGTACGAGGCGTCCACGTAGTCGGGGGGCAGTGCCCCCGCGATGGCGCACAGACAAGGCATGGCGATGCGGTAGAGCTCCTGGTCGTATTTCTGGGGGCGCACGGATAAAGGGGAGGGTCATGCGGGCTCCGAGCAGACCCCGGTTCCCCGCCTCTCGGGACCCACAAACCTGCGCTCACCCTCCCCGCAGCCCCGGCCTCATTTTCTTCTGCTGTTTCTTCGACAGGTCAGGTAGCCCGGGCTGTCCTTACACTTGACACAATCCAGGAGTGACCGAGGCCCTAATCCCCCTGCCTCCACCTCCCACAGGACACAGGTGTGGGCCACCAGCCCGGGAGGGCTGTCCTCCCAGATCTCCCCACTTGAACCCAGGCCCTCCGCGCAGGCTCCCTGGAGAAGCCGCGGGTGCCCAGACCTTGTGCGCCAGGGAGTCGAAGATGCCCCAGAAGAGCTTGCGTGTGAGATGGAGCTCCTCCTCGGAGGTGACCCCGAAGTTGGCCCAGCCGGTGGGCAGGCAGTAGTATTTCCAGCAGCGCTCGTAGTGGTTGGTGAGGAGCTGAGAGCCAGAGACACAAGAGGAGGCGTGAGCAACAAGCGCCCCGGGAGGCGGAGGGGGCAGCGCTCGCCAAGGAGATGCTGATGAGGGAGGGTGGCGGCTACTCTGCTGCGCTGGTGCCTCAGGGAGAGCCAGGCTGGGCGCGCAGCCACGGCTGGGCTGCCTGCCGCTTCTCCAGAAACAGGCAAGCCGGCAGTCTCCGGGCGGCGCTCGCGCTAGTGGATGAACCGTGCCTGTGCCAATTAGCGTGCCAAACAGAAACAGCAGAGCCCCGGGCAGATACATGGCAGTCAGAGCCCCCCACCCCCCGCCCCAGGATGCAATTTGGAGTTGGGGCTAATTTAGGCGTCTTTTGCAAGCCGGTCCGAGTTGGGCGGTACTCTGCAAACCGGCATGCAATCGATAAAGTAGGAGAGACGGTGCGCAGACATCCAGAATAGCTGTGGTACTGTTTATCCAAACGAACGCGCTCCTTTCCGTCCTGGAAGCCTGGTGGTCTGGACACCGCGTAAAATGCTAACGAGGGAAGGCAGCGCACCCGAGAACGCGCATGCTAAACGGGGCGGGGCGGGCCGCCTTAGGCAAATTAGGAGGTAATCAGGGGACGCGGGCCGCGCCAGGGCCGCAGGGCGCGTCCTGGGAATCCTCGCCCGGGACGGGGTGGGGGGGTGGGGGGGTGGAGGCTTGGCCGTCCTCCTCCCGCGCGCCGGCTGTGGGGCGTGGCTAGCGCGGGACCCCCGCTGCTCGCCGGCCGCGCGGGAGGAGGACGGGCCCGCCGGGGGCCGCCCTTACCTTGAGCGGCATCTTGGCGAACTCATTGAGGATGGGCACGTCGAACACCAGGCGCCGGAGCAGGTGCTGCAGCATGGACGGGCGGATGTACCTGGGGAGGGCAGGCCCGGGCGGGCGGGGTTCTCACGCGCGTCCCCGCCCCCGGCCGCCCCGGCCCCGCCCCCGGCCGCCCCGCCCCGCCCCCCCCACCTGCACAGCGCCATGAGGCAGTCCTCGATGACGTCCCGCTGCGCCTTGGTGAGCGAGCGGCCCCGGGACAGGCGGTACACGGTGTGCAGCATGGAGTCCACCATGATGGCGCGGTGCTCGGTGCCCGCGAAGAGCGGCGCGCACTTGGTGATGAGCGGCAGCACCGCCAGGCACAGGTAGCGGTTCAGCGCCAGCGCCATCTCCGTGGTGCTGAACGTCGCCTGGGGGACGGGGGACGGGGGGGGTGGGCTCAGCTCCGCGGCGCCCTCCGCCCTGGCACCCGGGCTCCCAACACTCCTCCTGAGTCTCCCCTCCAGACCTGTGCCCACACCTTATCAGCTAGGTAAGAAGAGCGAGCTCGCGCGCGCACACACACACACACACACACACACACACACACACGAGTCCCAGGACCTGATTACGGAACCCCAGGGCTCACGTAGCCCAGGCTGGCACATGATCTCATGGCCTGGAATTGCTCATCCTCCTGCCTCGACTTCCCAAGTACTGGGGTTACAGGCCTGCCCAGCTTTTTGCTGGAGCTTGAGTTTTCTTGGTGTTGAGGCAGGGTCTCATTAGGTAGTCCTGGCTGACCTATAGCTTGCCGTGCAGACCAGGCTGGCCTCCAGCTCCTGGTGACCAGCCCGCCTGTGCCTCCTGAGTGCTGGGAGCGAGGGCGTGCGTCCCCACGCTTAGCCTCGCCTTGTTCTGAGGGAAGGTGTGACGGGAGGCGGCGACCTCGCTTCCCTCTGGCCTCTGTCCCCCACGCTGACCGAGGGCTGCACCCAGCCACCGCTCTCAGCTGGAGGTGCGGGCGACTCCCGCCCACCCCCTGGCAACGCCCATTCTCACAGGCTCTGTTTTCTACCACAGAGGCGAGGCCTGGGTCAGGACGGGCCTGGGTCAGGGCGGGCCTGCGCGGAGGCGGGCGGCTGGCGAGCGAGGCGCTGCTCACCGTGTCCAGCGAGGCGGCTGCCCTCATGTCGGGGAGGAACCCCACGTCCAGCACGTGCAGCAGGAAGTCCTGGTTCTCGATGCCGTACACGCGGTCCAGGAAGAGCACCATGGACGCCTTGTGGTCGGGCACGAAGGAGGCGGACATCTTTGGCTGCACCAGGGCGCCATCTGCAGGACGGAGGCGGGCGGTGGGCCTGGGCTTCCCCCTGGCTTGCTCCCTCCCCGCGGGGCTCGGCCACCTCTACCTTTGCCCAGGGTGGGGATCTGCAGGGGGAGGCTGATGATGCCCACCAGGTCGTCCAGGGGCACGAGGGACCGAAGGATGGCGCGGATCCTCAGGGCCTCGCCCTTGCCGGCTTGGATGAGCTGGAGATGACAGACGGGGAGGGGGGGGGGATGCACACGCCATCAGACAACCGTGCCACTGGGGGCTGGCTCCAGTTTAGAGACAGGCTCTCTCTGTCGCAGAGCCCTGGCTGTCCTGGGACTCGCGGAGGTCCCCTGCCTCTGCCGCCTGGGTGTTGGGATGAAACCGTGCACACACACACACACCCCAATAGCTGATGTTTAAGGCTGTGCACAAGCTGTGCTGTGCACGTGGAGGTCAGGGCCCAGCTAACGGGGTCGCTTCTCTCCTTTCACTGGTGGAAATCAAGCCGCCACGACTGCCGGCCGGTGCCTTTACACACCGAGCTGGTGGCCTTTGTTTGTTTGTTTGAGGCAAGTTCTCACATAGCCCAGGCTGGCTCCAACTTGCTGTGTGGCCAAAGATGACACTGAACTTCTGATCCTCAGGTTTTACCTTCCGAGGTCTGGGATTCCAAGCCCGCGCCACCACACACGGCTGTGTTTGCAACTCGGGCTGTCCTCAACTCCCCAGTGCTGCCGTCTCCACAGGGTCATGGGTGTGTGTGGCAGGGTGCAGAGTGGCCCGCAAGGACCCCCTGTCTGCAGCCTCCCCGCCCCCACCATGAGTGGTCTGGGTCTTCATCCTTGTCTACGGGACCGGACCCTGGAGGGGTGTTGGCCCCGGCTCCCGCCCGCTGCCTGGCGCTGAGGCTGAAGGCGGCCACGCGCACCCAGGGCCTCCCCGCCGACCCCCCGGGCTCACGTGCATCTCGGGCGCGCAGCGGCCCAGCAGGTCGATCAGGGCGGCGTAGAAGGACATGATGGCGTGCCCCAGGTGCACCCGGTTTTCCTCGGGGGGCTCCTCGCCGAAGCTGTGGAGGAGAAGGTGCCGGTGGGGCCCCCAGGGGCACGGGCGGCGGCTGCCGGGCGGGGAGGGGCGGGACTCACTGCTCGCGGCGCCGGTCCCTGCGGACGCCCGGGCCGTCGCGCGCCGGGTCCTCCGAGATGCGGATGGCCTCCTCGATGGCGGCCAGCAGCCCCGAGCCCCCCTCACCCCGCAGGGCGGGCCCAAAGCACTCGGGCTTGCGGATCAGCAGCCGGACCACCACGTTGGCGTTCTCCTCCACGCTCTCACCTGCCCGAGAGTTCCGAGAGCTCGTGGCGGGACCCCACGCAGCCCCGGGACCCAGCCCCGGGACCCAGCCCCGGGACCCAGCCCCGGGACCCAGCCCCAGGGCCCAACCCCAGGACCCAGCCCCGGAACCCAGCCCCGGAACCCAGCCCCGGGACCCAGCCCCGGGACCCAGCCCCGGAGCCCAGCATACCCAGGGCAGTGTCAGGGCCCTGTCAACCCTCGGGCCCACCTGAGGGGACCCCGCCCAGAGGAGGCCTTCAGCTCTGTGGACGTCACCAGAAGGCTGGCGCCCTGCCCCCGCCCCTCCCCCCTCCTCACCGTTGACGAAGACGGCGAATCGCAGGAAGTCCAGGTAGCGCTCCCCCCCGCAGGGGTTCCAGCCGATGTCGGGGTACCCTTTGGCCAGGAGCATGGGGCAGCTCTGCAGGCCACACCCTGCCAGGTAGGACACCACCTGCCATGCGGAGAGGGAGCTCAGCTCGTGGCCCCAGTCAGTCACCTCCCCTGAAGCTCCTCACTCAGCCTGAGGCCATCCCCAGTCAGTCACCTCCCCTGAAGCCCCTCAGCCCCGCGCACTGCAGCCCCAGCAAGCTGACCCGCCTCATCCGCCTCCTCTCCGCCCGTGCTGTCCCCTTCCTGGGCGTCCTTATCCTAATCCGCCCCAGGAACAGGGGTCAGGCCATCCTTCCCCTGCCCAGCACTGGCTCTGTCCCACTTGGGATACAATCCAGCATCCGTGCAGGGGCCCACAGGTCACAGGACTCCTCTCACCGCGCAGCCCTCGATGTCTCTGCCGCAGCCACAATGGGCTCTCGGGCTGGCCAAGGCACTGCCCCTCCCCTGGGTCTAGCTGGCTGCCCCCGTCATTCTGAGCTTTATTCAAACCTCTCTCTCTCTCCCTTTCTCTCTCTTTTAATTTTTCGAGACAGAGTTTCGCTGTGTGGCCTCGACTGTCCTGGACTTGCACTGTAGACCAGGCTGGCCTCGATCTCACAGAGATCTGCCTCTGCCTCAGAGTGCTGGGATTAAAGGAGTACACCGGCAGCCCGGGCTTTAAACGCTTTTAAAGATGAGCTCATCGATGCTTACACACGGGCAGACTAAGTGACGGGGTCAGAAGACGCCATCTCCTTCCCCGGGCGAGGAATATTCGCTGACTCTAGCCTCTCACTCAGGCTTGACAAGCACCAAGGCTACGCAGCGGGGAGTGGTGCCCAGTGGGCAGTGTGGAGCAGTGGGGCAGTGGGGCCTAGTGGGGAGTGTGGTTCAGTGGGGCAGTGTGGCTCAGCGGGGAGTGTGGCCCAGTGGGGAGTGTGGCTCAGTGGGGAGTGTGGCCCAGCGGGGAGTGTGGCTCAGTGGGGAGTGTGGCCCAGTGGGGCCCTCTATCCCAGCCCCTCTAGCACAGAGTGGAGGTGCCCCTGGCTGAACGTCAGCCGCCTTCTGCCTGGGCCCCGGGATGCCCGGCATCGGTCCGCACAGGGCGCTGGGGGCCAGCATGTGCCCACAGGCCTGGCCAGGCCTCCTCCCACTCACCTTTTCCAAGTCTTGCTCTTGTAACGCCAAGGCCAGCTCGTTGTTGTCGATGACGGACGCGGCTGCCACATCCAGCGGCGTGGAGCCCTGCATGCCTGCGGGGACAGAGGGGTCAGGGTGGACGTCGCGGTGGACCGCTGCCTTCCCACAGGCAGATCATTAAGGGCTGGGGTGATGGGCGGCTGAGTCAGGGCAGTGGGCCCCTCCTGACAGAGCAGAAAGCCCTTAGCCGCTGAGCCGTCTCTCCAGCCCCCCCACTCCTGATGGTGCCACCTCCTCTGGGAAGCCCTTCCTGACTGCCCCTTTCCCAGCAGGGGCTGAGGCCTTAGCTGGTCTGCGCTTTCGCACCCGGCTATCGGGACTCTGTGTCCGAGACGGAACCCTCTTCTCCGGCTGCTCAGTGAGCTGGGGGTGGAGGCCGTCTGGGCCTCTGCGTCCCAGGTTTGGGTTCTGTTTGTTTTGGGTCTCCTGCAGCCCAGGCTGGCCCCGAACTCCGCAGCTGAGGGTAACCCGGGCCCCGGGGTCGCTCACCCAGGCCGATGCCGCTGTTCTCCAGCAGGTAGCTCAGGTGGTCGAACATGGAGCGCTGGTTCTGCCGGCTGATGCGGCAGAAGTAGCAGAGGAAGCGGCAGCAGCTCGTCACCATCTTGGGGAAGCGGATCTCCTGCGGGGAGCGGGCCGGGAGGGCCGGCAGTGAGCGCCGCCCCGCGGGCCCTCGCCCAGCCCCCGCAGACCCGCGCCCTCCAGCCCCCGCGGGCCCTCGCCCAGCCCCCGCGGGCCCTCGCCCAGCCCCCGCGGGCCCTCGCCCAGCCCCC
>REGO01000034.1:1074815-1086388 GCA_010120015.1 Rhombomys opimus
AAGGGCCCGAGACTCTGCAGCTCTAACTGAACTCCAGCTGACATTGGCCAAGGAGCCAAGGCTGGAGCACAGACAGCCCGGGTCCCTCATCAAATGCAGAACAGAGGGAGGGGCTGAGGGGAGGAGGGAGAGAACACGAGCGCTGGCACGCCTGTAATCCCAGCACTTGGGAGCTGGAGGCAGAAGGATCGGGAGTTCAAGGCCATCCCAAGCTAACATGGGCCAGCCTAGGGTACATAAGACCCCATCTTTAAAAAGGAAGGAAGGAAGGAGAGAAGGCACTATGTGAGATTTAAGGGACACAGGGCTTTGATCAAAGATTCAGCCTCGCTTAGACTCTGGCTCAAACAAAGACGTCCTGAGACAGTTTTAAGATGGTCGCAGAACTCTGCCCACGAAGTAGGTATTTGGCGGCAGTCAGAACAGCTAGAAACGTTCCTCTTTTCAGTGATGGCACTATTGTGCTTTTGCCTCTTAAAAATAATCTTTATCTTTTATAAAGAGATGAAGCTACGTGATGTCGGCAATTTCTTTCAGACTCCTCCAGTGGAGGCGGAAGAGTAGGCGTAGAGATGAAATGAGATGGGCCGGGAGTGGGCGGTGGTGGAAGCTGGTAATGAGAGGCTGGTGGCTCATTATGTCATCCCGCTTCTGTATCTTTCCCGAGTTCTCCGCTTAAAATAAAGCTTTGCGAGCTGAGCACAGTGGCACAGGCCCATGAGCCTAGCAGCTGGGGAGTAGAGGCAGGGCGATCAGGAATTTAGGTCATCCTTGGCTACACGGTGAGGTTAAGGCCAGCCTGGGCAATGTAAGATCTAGTCTCATAAAATAATAAAACAGGGACTGGAGAGCTGGCTCAGTGGCTGAGAGCACTTGTTGCTCTTGCAGAGGACCCAGGTTCGATTCCCAGCACCCACTCGGTGGCTCACAGCCATATGTAACTCCAGCTCCAGGGGATCCGCTGCCTTCCGACCTCCGTGAGTACCAGGCATGCACATGGTACATTTACATACATGCAGGCAACACACCCATACAGATATCTAATAAATAACTAAACCACTCAAGAAGGAACTCCACTCAGAGGTACCTCTAAAGCTAAAAGTGACAATAAGAAATAAAAATGTTGTGAAGACATTTAGCCTTTAGATGGGCTAAAGGACGGGTAGGTCAGACATAGATATATGTACACGTGGGTGGCAAAAATCAATACTGAGTTCGGTGGTGGGCTTATAAATACGGAATTACAGCCAGGCAGGCCTGTAATCCCAGCACTCGGGGAGGCAGAGGCAGGCGGATCTCTGTGAGTTCGAGGCCAGCCTGGTCTACCAAACGGGTATAAGACAGCCAGAGCTACACAGAGAAAAACCTTGCCTCAAAAAACCAACAAATAAAATAAAAGAGGAGTTACTGTCCAATTTCTTCAGTGTCTTAAAATACATGTGAGTGTTTAAATAACAATAATATGCTAAAAAGGAAAAGAATCGCTTGAAGATTCTGGCCCGTGTTAGTGTGTTTGCTACTTGGTGAGAAGGGGGATGGCTGGTGTCACCCAGCCCCCGAGGGGGTCTGCAGACCTCTCTTCTATGCCAAGGCTGTGGCGCCTCCTCCTCCTGGGCATGGTTCAACTAGACAGTCTAGGAATGGGCCCGTTTCCTCCCTCAGGGTCTGACCTCAGGGGCTACTATGAAGGCCTTTGGAGGGCTGGGCTCACCTGGAAGAAGGTGTTGCTTTCTTTGCCGTTGGCTGTGAAGGTCATCAAGCCGGTGGCCAAGTCCACCAGGCAGCCAATGACAAGGTCCGTGTGGCTGATCCGGCCTTGCTGTCCAGGACTCACAAAATCCCCACCCCACACCATGTAACAGTTGCTACACTTGAGGCTGGAAAAGACAGGCGTGGTCATGGTGCGTCCCCTCAGCCCGGGAACCCTGGACGCCTCCCCACACACCCGGAATACTCTGACTCAGAACCCCGCTCCCAACCCCCACCACCTGCAGACTGAGCCCCCAAACCCCTCACCCCAGACCCCAGGGCCCCAGAGCTAGAATCCGTAGGTTCGTGTGGGCATCCTGGGAAGAGCAGTCAGGAGAACAGGGGAAGGGAGGAAGAATCAGGGTGGAAGTCAGAAAGATGGAGGGGAAATGGGAGGTGATGAAATAAAGGAGAATAAAAGACAACAGAAACAATTAGTAAGCAATGGAAAGAAAGAGAGAGAGAGGGAAGGAAAGAAGGAAGAAAGAAAGAAAGAAAGAAAGAAAGAAAGAAAGAAAGAAAGAAAGAAAGAGAGAGAGAGAGAGAAAAGGCTCTGAAGAGGGCGCCCTGATTCCTCTTGTTCCGGAAGGTTCTCAGGAACCCTGTGAGGCAGCCCCTAAGCTGGTGTCTGGAGCCCGCTCCTCCCCAGGCCGTCCTCCCCCTGCACACAGCACCCCGTTCTGGCCCGCACCTGCTGTGGACGTTGCCTTGCTCGTCCCCCATGGTCACTGTCACCGCCCGGACCTTGCTGAGGTCGAAGTTCATGTCGTGTTGATGGTAGTCAGGAGTGACCCAGCCCACCCACACGCAGCTGGGCTCCTGACCAGCGAAGACCCTCACAGAGTAATAGTACTGGGGACACAAAAGGACTGGGGGTCAGTCCTTGCGACTCTCCATCCGCCTCACGGCTCTTCCGGGGCTTAACTGAGGAAGCGGCAGGCCTTCCGCTAGAAGGCCCCGGGCTTGAAATGACTCAGCGGGGGACACCCGGATAGCCGAAGACCCCAAATGCTAAGATTCGTTTTCATTGCCTTTCCCTCCCCTCCCCTCCTCTCTCTTCCTCTTGCTTCCTGGACTGGGGGAATCTCTGACCTCGTGACTACTAGGCACTGCTCTTTGGCCGAGCCGCACCCCCCTTTTGGAATGGGGCTCCACTAAGTCGCCCCAACTGGTCTTGAACTCCTCTGCAGCCCAGGCAGGCCTTGAACTTGTGATCCTCCTGCCTTGGTCTCCCAAGTAGCTGGGATTACAGGCCTGGGCCAGCAAGCCTGGCGTGAATCAGATTTCTGTCTTCACAGATTTCTACGGAAACAAGCCCATGCGCGGATAACTACGGATTGTCACTCCTGGGGTATATCGGAGCGGTCACTGCATTTCAATATCGTGTTTGTGCAGTTGATCCCACGCGCTGATCTACACTAGCTTATCCTCTGGGGTCCCCACGAGTTACAGGAGTTCGCCTAGCCCGTCAGTGAGCCCCCTGCCGTCCTCAGGGCACTACCGCACGAGCAGAGGGTTGCAAAGCATTGCATCCGAGCGCGCTGCGTTGCGGCTCTCTAGAGCGCCCTGGGGCATCTCGGCTATGAGGATGACATCCCTGAACTGGGAGTTTCCCTGCCACGCTGAGGGGTCCCCGAGCCGAAGGTTCCAGGTCCGCACCGTGGTGGTGTTGAGGATGATCTCAGGGTCGTCGCGGTTGTCGGCGGGCACCACGTCGCGAGGGAGGCGGGGAAGGGCGGGCGTGCTGGGTGGCTGGGTCATCATGGCGACCTTCTTGGCCTTGAATAAGAACCTGGAGGTCAGGGGAGAGTCTGCGGTGAGATGCCGCCGTGAGATGCCGCCCAGCCCCCGCGCTCCCCCCACGGCCAGCATGTCACCCATCTGCCTGGGCACACCTCCTTCCAACACCAGCAGCCTGCCCCTGGGGGCAGGGGTTCCTGGCGCCCGGCCCAGTCTGTTCTGCAGGCGCTGTGTGCTGGCCTCGTGGGTGCGGGCCCTGCACAGCTAAAGAGGGCAACCGAGAGCTAAGCGTGCTGGGCGCTAGGGAGGTGAGACAAGAGGGTTGGGAGTTCAAAGCCATCCTGAGCTTTGCAGCAAGTTTGAGGCAGTAAAAGAAAGAGGGAACGGGAAATATGGAGGTCCTCTTTGGGAACACACAGGCGGTTCCCCTAAATCAACATTAGCCTTTTGTGTTCAGTTTATTTGTGTGTGTGTGTATGTGCGCACGCATATTCATGTGTGTGCACGTGTGTGCAGGTGTGTGCATGCATGTGGAGTCCAGAGGATAACCTTGGGCCCGCAGGAGGTGACACCCACCATGTTTTAGGAGACGGCAGGGAGTTTGCCTGAGTAAGCTAGGCTGGCTGGCTGGTGAACCCCAATAACCTGCCTGTATCCACCCCCGCCCCCAGCCCTGGGACAGCAAGCTTGTACTACCACCCCTGGCACTATTATGTGGGTTCTGGGGGTCAAACTGAAGCCTCATGCTTTCAAGGCAAACACTGCCGAATTACCCTCGAACTCACAGAGACCCGCCCGCCTCTGCCTCCCTGAGTGCTGGGATCACGGGGTGTGCCACTGCGTCCAGGTTGTTTGTTGTTGTGGTGTTTGTTTATTTTGAAAGAAATATTTTCTTTAAAAAATTATGTACACAGGGCTCCGCCTGCATGTGTGCCTGCACGCCAGAAGAGGGCACCAGATCTCACTATATAGATGGTTGTGAGCCACGGTGCGGGTGCTGGGAATTGAACTCAGGGTCTTTGGAAGCGCAGCCAGTGCTCCTAACCTCTAAGCCATCTCTCCAGCCCCCACCCCCATTTTAATTGTTGTTTGCTGTTTTTTTTTTGAGGCAGGGTCACTGTATAGCCCAGGCTGGTCTGGGATTCCCTAGAGACCAGTCCTCCTGCCTCTGCCTCTGCCTCCCGAGCGCTGGGCTTAAAGGCGTACATCACTGCGTCTGGCTCAAGTCAGTTTTGGGGGCCTCACTGAAGACACGGAATGGACCCCACCCTAGAGGAGCACTCTGTGTCCGCGGAGGCCCAGGGAGGAGCTCCAGTAAGCCTGATAGGATAAGTACGCACGGCTACTGCGTTCACGGAGCGGGGGCCCACCAGGTCCTGGGGATAACAATTGTCCAGGCTGCGGGGTAGGGTCTCAATTTCAACCCTCAGTGGGAATGGCAGCACCGCCTGAGACGAGATGGCTCCGTGCTCTCACCTCCGCACAACTGGGCCCTCTGGGGCGCCATGGAGACTAAGCTGAGTAAGGGGGATCCCAGGCAGACTCGGAGCCCCCTACCCCAGCTCCAGGCTCTGACTCACCCCCTCTTCTTGTTCTTCTCGGTGGTCGCGTCTTTCTCATTCTCCGCCCTCGCAGGCTGGGCCTCGCCCCCAGCCTGGGCAGCGCCGCCGGGGGCCCCCTCCTTGGCAGTTCCGTCCTTGCCCCCCTCGGCCTCTCCCCAGCCTCCGGCGGAGCGGCGCAGGTTCTCGTAGTCGGGATCGGGCTCCGCGGCCCGGGCCTCGTCCTCGGCGGGCGGCTGCAGGCCGGGGGAGGCCAGCGGCGTGGCCCCGGCGGTGCAGCGGAAGTGCTGGTGGAACTGGACGGGAAGGCTGAGCCGGAGGAAGAGCATCTCCACCAGGCTGTTCTGCGAGCCCCAGGTGCGGTGCGTCAGGCGCAGGCAGGGGGGCGTGTCCACCGTGCCGTCCATGCGGGCCACCTGCGGCGGCAAGGGGGCGCTCTGAGCCGGCCTTGAGGGCTGGGCCGGCCCTGCACACGCCGTCGAGGCTGGGTGTGGGCTGTCTGGGGTGACATAACCGGCCTCTCGAACGCGCAGCCTCGGAAGGGGGTCCTACGCGGCATCCCCCGGAGGGGTTGTCAGGGCCCACCCCTGCGCCCGAGTGAGACCCCGCGGTGCATTCAACGCCAGCGCCGCCCAGGCATGCGTCCATCCACGCTCACACACACACACACACACACACACACACACACACCTGAGCATCACCATCCGCCCACTCAACCACGCGTAATCCACCCATCATCCGTATACCCCGGGAGCTCCTGCCGTGTTCCAGGCACCGTTCTAGGAGCCAGAAACACACCAGTAAACACGAGGGGGGGGGGGCTGCCTTCCTAGGAACCTGCGGGGACCCCGGCAGGGACCAGCTCAGGAGGGTGGGCGTTAGACAGGCCAACAGGTGGAGGTTTGTGAACACTCATGCTCAGAAAGTGTGACCACCACAACGACACGCTATCCGATTGACCAGTCTGGCTTAAATAACGGGCAGGACCCAAAAGAGTCCTGTGTGCTGTGTGTTCCAAACAGACTCAGGATTTGTGTGTGTGCGCATGCATGTGAGCGTGTGTACATGTGTGTACGCACATGTTGCTGGAGGTGGGAGCCTGGGATTTGTATGTGCGAGGCAAATGATGCCCCACCAGGCTGAACTGTTATGAGGCTTGGAGTTATGAGTCAGGGCCTCACCGTATGGCCCAGGCTGGCCTCAAACTCTTCACCCCCCTGCTTCAGCTTCCCGCTGCTGGGATCCCCCAACCCAGGCTTCTGGCGGGTGTTGTAGAGCTCAATCCACAGGCTGTGGGGGTGGGGTTGATCTCCCCAGTTCCAAATCCTTCCTGGTCCTCTGTGCTCCTCCATATCTGGAGAGTCTCCCCCGAGTGTGCCTGGGAACCCTGCTCTAGGGGTGCCGACTGTTTTTCTCTTTCCTTCTTAGGAACCCTTGCCATTGTTCCATGACGACAAGGAGACTCCCTCCCGTGACCAGGAGGAGCGCTGCCTGCTCTGCCATGCTCTATGGACTCCCGCAGCCCGTGCTCCATGCGCTTGACTTGGTGTTTGTGAGGCCAGATGTTTCTGTGTGTTTCTGTTTCCTCGTCCTCGCTGCTCTAACAGCCAGTTGTCTGGGTCGCTCGACTGCCTGCCAGAGCACATTCACTCCACTTCCATCCTCCCTCACCATCACCTCCACCACCATGCCTGGACTCTCTCCAGCAGAGGATGCCTTTCCAAACCTACCAGCTCAGTGAGGCGTGGCCCCACTAAAACAGCGTCTGAAGTTTACCCCTACATCCCTTATCGTGTTGTGGTGGTGGAGGTGGTGGTAGAGGTAGGGGTGGTGATGATGGTGGAGGTAGGGGTGGTGGAGGTGATGGTGGGGGAGGGGATGATGGGGTTGGGGTGAGGGTGATGGGGGTGGAAGTGATGGTGGTGGAGGTGATGGTGGTGATGATGGTGGAGGTGGTGGAGGTAATGGTAGAGGTGATGGTGGAGGTGATAGTGGAGGTGGTGGTGGAGGTGGTGGGGGGGTGGGGGGTGATGAGGTCGGGGAGGGGGTGATGGGAAGTGGAAGTGATGGTGGTGGTGGTGGTGGAGGTGATGGATGGAGGTGGTGGAGGTGATGGTGGTGGAGGTGGTGGTGGTGGTGGTGGAGGTTGTTTTGTTGTTGATTTGCTGTTTGGTTTTGAGATAGGGTCCTGCTGTGTTGGCTCTAGCCCAGAACTCTCTGTGTAGACCAGGGTGGCTTCAAACACAGTGATTCACCTGTCTCTGCCTCCCAAGCACTGGGATTAATGTCACGCCAGCTTTTGTTATTTCTGAGACTGGGTCTCACGTAGCCTAGGCTGGTCTCAAACTTACTGTGCAGACAAAGATGCCCTTGAACTTCGGACCTCCCTCCCTGCCTCTACCCCCAAGTGCTGAGGTTAACGGGCACGCACTGCCAACGCGGTTTTGCTGTTTGGTCACTTGTTGATTACAGAGAGAAAAACAGCAACGGGGAGCAATCTGACAGAGTCCTCGCAAGCAGCCCGAGGCTCCGGTCGGCTTAGCTGTTCTGTGGGATGCTGAGATGCTCCAGACTGTCTGCAGATGCCCGATGAATGGCCCCTTGTAAGACGGCAGTGTTCATGTCTAGCTCACGCCCAGCCTCCATACTCTCTTTACACGGTTCCAGCGCTGTGATCAACCTGGCACTGTGATCAACCTGGCACACGCTAGGCAAACATTCCACCACGAAGCTGCCTTTCTCTCCGTGCTTTAAACATTCATATGTCACTCAACACAGCCCAGTGCCACGGGAATGGCTGTTCTGCTGTGTGCTTTAGGGATTAACGATGAGAAGAAAGTGTGCGCCTGTTCATACAGGGGCAAAGCCTTGTCATCTGTTTTTGACAGGCAGCTGATGGACGCCTCAGGTACCGAACCCATGGCCCAGTGGTACAGGAGGCTGACAGCATAAGCTATAGTAGCCTCAGGCCTGCAGAGGTGAAATGGCTCGGCACTGACCATGCTTCCAGAGGGCCAGGCCTGATTCCCAGCGTCCAGGTGGCGGCACACAAGCACCTGTGATCCAGTTCCAGGAATCTGACGCCTTCATGGGCACCAGGCACACCTGAGGCACACAGGCATTCAGGCAGGCCAAACCCCCACACATTAACCAATACAGTTAAGAACAGAAAGATATAGTGGCCTCATACAATGAGGGCACAACTCCACTTCTGCAGAACACACACACACACACACACACACACACACACACACACACACGAGCCTGATTACAGTTAAATATCTCCCAAACCTAAACTGACAGACATTTTGCAAAACCGTTGGCCTATAGTCTTCAAAAATGCCCAAGCCAGGATGGAGAGGTGGCTCAGTGGTTAGGAGCAATAGCTGCTGTTGCAAAGGACCCTGGTTCCATTCCCAGCGCCCACATGGAGATTCACAAACATCCATGACTCCAGTTCCAGGGCATCTGACACCCTCTCTGACCTCTACAGGTGCTGGCGAAGATACGGTACTGAGATACACACCCAGACAAAACATTCATACAAATGAAGTAAAATAAATCATCTAAAATGCAGTTAAAGTCCTTATCATAAAAGACAGGAATATATCGGGCCATTCTACACAGAGACCAGAGGGCCTAAGCACTGAATGGAGCATGTGCCCTTGCAATGGACCCTGGTTCGGGAAAAAATATAAAAGAAATAAAAAATGATTGCCACAATTGGACAAATTTAAATTTAGTCCGGGAATTAGGCCATAGTGTGTCAGTGTTTGATTTCCTGATATACATAATTGCCTTGCATTCTCTCACTCTTTAGGGTAAAGAGCCACAATGTCCCAACTATTCGTTCCATCTCCTTTGCCTCCTCCTACTTATTTTTTGCTTTCTTGAGACAGGGTCCCATGTAGCCCAGGCTAGCCTCAAACTCTCTATGTAGCCAAGGATACCATGAACTTCCGCCTCCACCTCTAAGTGCTAGGACGACAGGCTTGTGCCACACCGGGTTCCACTGGGGTCATTTAACCATGGTTTTCTTTGCTCCTGTCTCTTGTTTCATAGATGAAGAAGGAACGTTGTCTGTTGACGCTGAACTCTAGAAGGCAGCCCTGGGAGCCCATTATGCTGACACCTCCTATGTGAGGTGCCAGTGAGGGGCTGGGTGTGGCTCAGTGGTAGAGCCCCTGCCTAGAATCCCCCAGTGAGGGGCTGGGGTGAGGCTCAGTGGTCGAGCCCAGGACTAGAATCCCCCAGTGAGGGGCTGGGGTGAGGCTCAGTGGTGAAGCCCCTGCCTAGAATCCCCCAGTGAGGGGCTAGGGTGTGGCTCAGTGGTGGAGCCCCTGCCTAGAATCCCCCAGTGAGGGGCTGGGGTGTGGCTCAGTGGCAGAGCCCCTGCCTAGAATCCCCCAGTGAGGGGCTGGGCTGTGGCTCAGTGGTAGAGCCCCGGACTGGACTCCCCCAGTGAGGGGGTGTGGCTCAGTGATAGGGCACTGCCTAGCATGTGGAAGGACTTAGGTTCACTCCCTGGACTGACCACAAAAGAGGAAGAAGAAGATAAGTTATCTAGTGTGCATCACACCCTGTGTTCAGGCCTCAGCAGCACAGAGTAAGAATAACCATGTGACCGGGGATCCATTCGTACCTCATAGTGGGGGTGCTCAAGGGGCACAGGCTCAAACTGAGGAAGGCTCTTGCTAAACCAGGTGGTAACTGGGCGCTGCATGTTGATGGCGAACGGCTCAAAGCCTTCCTGGAGGCCACAGATGGCAAAAAACCTCAGGGAGCTCACGTCCTGGCCCAGGTTCAGGTGGCCCACCTGACCGGGTCCCAAGCTGCAGACGGGCAGGAAGCCTGAGGGAAAGGGACAGTGGCGGGGTGAGTGGGAGGACGGTGCGGGGCACAGTGGGAAGGAGACACTGTGGAAGACAGGAGAACCACGGCAGGAGGGACACGTGACGAGGCCTCAGCTCTCACCGTCCCCGATCTCAATGTCTCGGAAGGCTGTCTCCGAGCCTGAGTCCGACATGAGGACCTCGCCATTGAGGGTGAAGATGATCGTGTTCTCTGTGAGGTCGATCATGCAGCCAACGACGTCACCCGGCTGCCAGGGGCGCCCAAATGGCTCGCTGCCCAAGTGCCAGCGCTGGCCCTGCGAGAGAACCCCAGAAACACGTGAGGCAGAGACGCAGAGACGCAGAGAAATGGCGACAGAGGGCAGCCAGGACACACACAGGGAGACACGCACGGCATCAAATTCAGCACACGTGACACAGAAGATAACGCCTCATCTTCCTCAAGGTCACATCTACGAACCTTAAAATCTCCTTCGCTAATCTCTACCCCAGTTCCTGCTGCCTGGCAGTGTAGCTAGACCACCAAGGCGGTCATTAGTGTAAGGCTTGGGACAGGAGTAAGCAAAGGCATAGGGAAAAGTGAGCCTATCAAAACCCTCCACACAGGCCCATAGGTTCCCAGAAGGGTGGATAGTGATGTGGGTGGGTGAGGTTGGCACAGGGCTGGCTGGGTGGGGAAAGGGATGCCGGGGAGGAGGAAAACGTGAGGAGATGACACATGAACGGTAGATAGATGGATGGACGGGTAGATGGAGGGATTGACTGAAGGATGGGTAGTGCCGGACACAGTGATGCCCAGCACTCAGGACAGGCTGGAGATCTGTGAATCTGAGGCAAGCCTGAGCTAAAGAGCAAGTTCCAAGCCAGCCAGGGTCATTCATCAAGACCCTGTCTTGGGAAAAAGAAAAAAAATGCTGAGTACAGTGGTGCAAGGCTCTAATCCCAGCACTCGGGAGGCAGAGGCAGGCAGATCTCTGTGAGCTCAAAGCCAGCCTGGTCTACAGAGTTAGTTCCAGGACCATGTGGAGAGACCCTGTCTCAAAATAAGTTCATAGATGGATGATGGTGAGTAGTATGTACGCACGGAAAAATGTATGCATATATGTATGTATGTACGGATGTACGTGACGAATGGATGGATGGGTGGATGGATGGATGGATGGGTGGATGGATGGATGTGTGGATGGATGGATAGATAGATGGATGTGTGGATAGATGGATGGATGGATGGATGGGTGTGTGGATGGATGTGTGGATGGATGGGTGTGTGGATGGATGTGTGGATGGATGGATGGGTGTGTGGATGGATGGATAGATGGATGGATGTGTGGATAGATGGATGGATGGGTGGATGGATGGATGGATGTGTGGATGGATGGATGGATGGATGGATGTGTGGATGGATGGATGGATGGGTGATGGATGGATGGGTGGATGGGTGGATGGATGGATGGATGGGTGGATGGATGGATGTGTGGATGGATGGATGGATGGGTGGATGGATGGGTGGGTGGATGGATGGATGGGTGGATGGATGGATGGGTGGATGGATGGATGGGTGGGTGGATGGATGGATGGATGGATGGATGGATGGATGGATGGATGGATGGGTGGATGGATGGATGGATGGATGTGTGGATGGATGGATGGATGGATGGATGGGTGGATGGAT
>REGO01000034.1:1096182-1114191 GCA_010120015.1 Rhombomys opimus
CCCTCACTGGGGGATTCTAGGCAGGGGCTCCACCACTGAGCCACACCCCAGCCCCTCACTGGGGGATTCTAGGCAGGGGCTCCACCACTGAGCCATACCCCAGCCCCTCACTGGGGGATTCTAGGCAGATGCTCTACCAATGAGCCACACCCCAGCCCCTCACTGGGGGATTCTAGGCAGGGGCTCTACCACTGAGCCACACCCCAGCCCCTCACTGGGGGATTCTAGGCAGGGGCTCTACCACTGAGTTTCTAAGTTCCTTGCTTGAGGCCCTGCCCTGACTTCCCTCACTGATGGACTGTGGTGTAGAAGGGTTAGCTGAAGTAAACCCGTTCCTCCCCAAGTTGTTTTCAGCCAGTGTTCTTTCACAGCAATAGAAGCCTAAGACAACATTAAAAAACAATAACTCTTTAAAGAAATGTTTAGAAGAGAAGAAACCCGTGCCGAGCGGGCTGTACCTGGATGGTGTCCACAGGACAGGGCACAAAGTCCAAGTGTGAGAGGCAACGGCTGGGGCCCACCAGGTGGGGGCCCCGGGGCCCTTCCCGGCGATACTCTTTGATGGGTTGGAGGTGGAGCCTCTCCCGAGGCAGCACAGCTTCATGGCACGGCGCATAGCCAGGTGGGGGCAGGAACTTGAATTCACCGTGGCGGCCACCAAGGAGGAATCGCACCCTGAGAGAGGAGAATGAGGGTCATGGGGGGTGAGGTGAAGGAGAGAGCTTACAGTCAGCGGAATGGTCTAGGGCACTAGTTCTCAGCCTGTGGGCCGAGACCCCCACCTTGGGGGTGAATGGCCTTTTCACAGGGGTCGCCTAAGGCCTTTGGAAAACACAGGCGTTTACATTACTATTCATAACAGTAGCAAATGACAGTTATGAAGCTGCAACCAAAAATAATGTTATGGTCGGGGCGGGGGGTCGCCATAACACGAGAAACTGTATTTAAGGGGCGCAGCATCAGGAAGGCTGAGAGCCACTGTTCTAGGGGAGTAGAGGACCTCCAGCAGTCTCGGGTCTCCCTAATATCACAGAAGTCACTTATATTCTACTGTAATTACAAAGCAAACAGGATTTCCACTGCACGGGAATTCAGAGAGCTGGGGGTGCCAGAAAGGACTGGGCCCATGGAAGGTCCTGGGATACGGAGGTGATGTCACTGGGTATCTGAGCTTTTTAGAGCATCACCAGGACCCTGAGGCCCCTGGGCTGTCAAACAGGATCTCAGATGACCATCAAATCCTAAAGACACTGCAAGTCTGAGGTTGTTGGGAGGTCACTGGAAGAGCCTCGGGTCACTGAGACATCTCTATGAGGGCCCGGAGCCATTGTTAAGGTTGTCATGAGATGCTAGGGTTACTTGGCGGTCCCTGGATGGACGTAGGAATCAGAGATCACTGCGTCACACTCAGGTCACTTCATGTCGGGGTTCTGGCCACCCCTCAACCATGAAGGCTGTTCTGTCCCTGCCTCTTAGGAGGACAAATCTGGATTGGGGAGGCCAAGCAGTCAGGTCCTAACCCTGGGCCGGAAGCGGGGCGGGGAAGGGCCCTCACTTGATGCCGGCTGAGAAGCTCACGACAGGGAAGAAGAGCCCGTCCAGGTTGAAGGACTCGAAGACCCCCTGCACGGGGCAGCCATTGATACGAAAGGAGATGGATGGCACACTGAGGTCCAGGCAGCAGCTGACCACATCCTCCGCGGCCAGGAGGTGCTGTCCGGGAGAAGTCACTGGGCGCGCCACATGCCCTACAACAAGTCACCAGAGAAGGGTCAAGGGTCAAAGGGCCCATGAAAGCAATGATATTGTGACAAGTGGTGGCTCTTTAGGGGTCCTGTGGGGACCCCAATATTGGAATCTGTAAGAGAGAAGGTTCCCATGGATACTCCTAAAATTAGGAAGATATTAGTCTTCCTAGGATTCAAATTCTGAAAACTTTGAGGTCATAAATCAAAGGTCGGAGGTCACAACAATCAGGGAAGTCTTCGGGGGTCACCCTTGTAGGGTTGGAATTTTGAGACTATAAGAAAACAGGTGAAAGCCAGGATTCTGAAAGTTTTAGGGTTAGGGTCAAATAAGAGTTAAGGGGTAAAAAGTTTGCCTCTCCTGGGAGTCAGTATTCTTAAACCCTAAGGTGTGCTATCAGAATCCTGGGAACTCTGGGTCAAAGGTCAAAGGTGAAAAGCCCCTGGCAGGGCTAGCTACCTGTCCAGAGATGCAGCCCATCAAAGCCATAGGAGTAGAGGTCATCGCCGACGCCGTTCCCGCCCCAGCCCTCGC
Organism: Rhombomys opimus; assembly: GCA_010120015.1. NCBI lineage: Eukaryota > Metazoa > Chordata > Mammalia > Rodentia > Muridae > Rhombomys > Rhombomys opimus. The sequence goes on from REGO01000034.1 coordinate 1,098,463, forward strand.
CGCCTCCGGGGTAGGGGCTGTAGCCCTCGCTGAGGGCCCAGCCCACCCGCAGGTGCGTGGCCTGCGCGGTCAGAAACGGAACCACCTCGTCCACCATCACCTCGAAATACCATTTGCTGTACTGCGTGGAGCCCTCCGCTCGGCCCACGAAGATGTTGGGGCGGATGCTGCAGGAGAGACGGGACAGGAGAGATGGAGAGGAGCACCAGAAAGGGGGAGGGGAAGAGACAGACAGGCATGGACAGACACAGAGATAAAGAGAGAGGGGCCGGCAGGGGTGGTTCGAGTCCCAGCGCTTGTGTGGAGACCCACGAGCAACTCTAACTCCAGTTTCAGGGAATCGCATCCCCTCTTGAGGTCATCAGGCTTTTGCAAGATACACAGATACACACAGGCATGCACACGCACATAAAGCATTCTTTAGAAAAGATAAGGAGAGATGGTGAGAGAGCCATGGAGAAGGACCTGGGAGACAGGAGGACGGAAACAGGCAAAGGGAGCACGGAAACATAGGAAAGAAGGAAGAGATAAGGGCAAAACTGGGCCCAAAGAGAAGAAAAGGAGCGGGGGGGCCAAGCGTGAGCCTGGGGAGGGGGAAGAGGCGCCACTGAGGTTGGAGTCTCTAAGTCTGGGAGAGGCTTGAGAGACTCTCAGCCTGAGGTCATGTTGGGGTCAAAGCTGGGGTTAGGAGCCGCACCTGGTGACGTAGTTGATGAGATTTGTCTGCAGCAGGAGTTCTCGGCCCGGGAGCAAGTTCTCAGTGATGAGGTCCTGGTTGGAGCGCACGGCCACACCATTGCACACGCACAGTGAGCACAGCACATCCAGGACCTGGAAGGCAAGTTCAGAGGTCAAGGAGAGAGGCCAGCTGGGCGTGGTGGCGCACGCCTGTGATCCCAGTGCATGCAAGGCACCGTCAAGTGGATCTCGGAGCTGGAGGCCAGCCTGGTCTACATAGTGAGGTCTAGGACAGCCAGGGCTACACAGTGAGACCCTGTCTAAAAAAAATTAAAAAGAGAGTGAAGGCACCAGAGCAGGGACGCCTCGGGGGGACTGCAGCAGAAAGCCAAAAGGCAAGCACAGCCTATCCAGATAGGACATGGAGAACCTGCTTGAGAGGACAGGGTGAGAATGAAAGGTCAGGAGGTCAAGGAGGAAGGTCAAGGAGGAAGGTGCAGCCAGAGGCTTGGGGTGGTCCCCACTGGTTAGGATAAGGCGTTACTAAGTGTAAGAAATTGGAGATGGAGACAGTCAGGGAGGAGGTCAAATGGCAGAGCGGAAGGTCAACGCACCATCAGGAGCCGAGGGGAGGTTTTTGGATGAGCAGGGGTTGGTAAACTTGGCTTTCGCAGGCCAGATGGGGGCTATAAAGGTAGGAACCGGTTAGAAAGCTACAGCGGGCGTTGACAGGGCTGTAGCGAACTGAAGCGTGTCCAAAGCCAGCCAGTGGCTATAAAACTTGCATTTCAGAGAACCGACAGACCACTGAAGACTCGGGGATTTGAGACCCTCCCGGCGGAATGGAAATTAAGTTCAGTAAGAGACCAGGGCAAAGGGAAAAGTTCGCAGTCAGCAAGGGAGAGGTCAGGGTTCCAGGGTCAGGGTGAGAGGTCAGAGGTAAAGGGCCAACCTTGTGGTTCCTCCCATGCTTGTCCAGGAGGGAGATAATGGACTTGATGTGGTTCTCCTGGATGATGTTCAGGACCTCAGGACTCTCGATCAGGACACAGTACAACACCTCCAGTATGCCTGCCGGGTGCCCACGGGAGAGGTGAGGCGGGGGGGGGGGCTCCTCCCCATCCCTCCCTCCCCGTCCCTCCCCTCCCCACCTCATCCCACCCCTCCCCGTCCCTCCCCTCCCCCTCTCCCGGGCTCTCCTACCAGACGAGGCCTCCAGACGGTCCAGCTTGCTGACCAGCCAGTCCAAGTTTGTGGAGAAGAGGGCGCAGTTGGTGCGGTTGCCGCGGATCAGAGAGGCTGTACAGGAGGCGGCGGGGGGGGGGGGGGGGGGGGTCAGATCGGTTAGGGGAGGGTACCTGGGTGCCGCCGGGGCTCAGCCCTGAGTGCCCTTACCCAGGAGTTCATACAGCAGGTTCACAATCTCTTTCCAGGATTCAGCGGCCTCCTCCCCCGCAAACTCGGCAAAGTGGGCAGCAGTGGTGTAGACATTGAGGCGGTCAATGCAGTTCAGGACCAGGGACAGCATGCCCTGGGGTGGAGAGACAGAGGCTTCCAGCAGGCGGCCGGGCCGCATGGCTCTGTCTTTGCCAGGTCTACTGAATTATCGTATTTCTGCTCTATCGGGCCGTATTCCCAGCAGCAAGCCAGCTTCTTTAACTCCACGTCCCCACTCAGTCTTGTCCTTCCTCTCCTCCTTGGCTCATCAAACCTGCATGTGTGCTCTTTGCTTCAGTCTCCAATATAAAACGCCCTCATACATGAAGGCTGAATTTGTGCCTCTGTGATCTGCAGGTTTCTCTCCGTCTTTCTTGGTTCCAGACGCCCCACTCCTGGTCACAATTGGACCAGTTCACTTTCACCACTTTCCGTAAGAGATTTATTTTGCACTCTCTCCCGTCTGACATTTTAATGTTTTTTTTTTTCTTTCTTTCTTCTTTTACTGTGATATTTTTATTTTTGGAGACGGGGGTCTTACTGGGTAGCCTTGGCTGGCTGTAGATGAAACCGTTTCACATTCATAGAGATTCACCTATCTTGTCTCCAGAATTCTGATGTTAAAGGTGTGCCCAGCTATTCTCTCTCTACATATATATATATAATAGTTGGGTTGCATGTATATAAGTGTGCCATGTTTATGCCTGACACGTGTATCTGTGGGAGTCAGAAGAGGAAACTGGATCCCCTCCAGCTGGAATTACAGATAGCTGTACTGTAATCTGCCATATAGGCACTGGGAACTGAACCCAAGCCCTTTGGAATAGCAGCTAGTGCTCCTAACAGCTGAGCCGTCGCTCCAGCCCCTCTTCTGAGTATTGTATGCTTGTGTGCATGTAGAAGAGCACACACACACACACACACACACACACACACACACACACGCCTATGTGTGTGCATGGAAGCCAGAGAAGAACGCTCTCTTTTGAGACAGGGCTTCTCCTTGGCCTGGAGTTTACCGATGAGGCTGCCCCGGCTGGCCCTCAAGCCTTGGGGTCTGCCGCCTCTGCCTGGCCACCGTGCCTGGCACTCTTACACGGTGGGCTCTGAGAATCTAACTGAGTTCCTTGTGTACTTTGACCGAGTTCTCTCTCCAGCCCTTTTATTGTGAATTCTAACACACAGAGAGAAAGGTGTGTAAAACACGCACAATTAATTCTCATTGTTCGCAGCAACATTGTAGAATCTGTAAAATCACATGAACAATGAATTATCCACTACTGAACCACTTACAGTAAAAATACAGGGAATTCCTGTGCTATCTGGATAAATGCTGGTTTGTAGATTTGCACTTGTGCATCTACCTCTGCATCCAGAGTTCTGGTGTGCCACTACCCTGTCTTAAATTATTTAGTTTTAGAGGCTGGAGAGATGGCTCAGTGGTTAAGAGCACCGGCCAGTCTTCCAGAAGACCTGAGTTCAATTCCGAGCACCCACGTGGCTGCTTACATCAGGAATTTCAGTTCCAGGGCTTCTGACACCCTCACACAGACATGCAGGCAGGCAAACCCCAATGAACACGAAATAAAAATAAATGATAATGTTTTAAAAGACGGCACCATGGCTGGAGAGGTAGCTCAGCGGGTGGTACTCGCTGCGCACAGGTGGGGTCCTGAGCTTGTTCCCCAGCACCGCATACCGTGAATGTGAGGAGACCCTACACTGCAATTCTAGCAACTGGGGGGCGAGGACAGAAGGAGCGTGACATCCTTGGCTATTGCAAGTTCATGGCCAGCCAAGGCAAGACGGAGAGGCAGGGGAGGAGGAGGGGAAGGGAGAGGGACAGAGTATATTTCTATGTGGCCCATGCTAACCCCAAACTCCTGGGCTCAAACTGACCTCACTTGATCTTTTCATGTAGATGGGGAAGCATGAGCTATTGTACTCGGCTCTGAACACAATTTTTCATCAATGAGTTAGTGCATAATCTTGCTTTATGTATGTTTCTATGTATAGAAGCTTATTCACAACATAGTGTCTTACTGAGGGATAATAAGTTTACAGTTAATAAGCGTCCTACTGACGCCAGAATGAAACTTATCTACATGTATTTCCCGTGTATTTCCTTCCTGCACGTAAGAACTCCAGAGGGGGCTGGGAGGCGCACACCTTTAATCCCAGCACTGGAGAGGCAGAGGCAGGCGCTTCTCTGAGTTTGGTGCCAGCCTGGTCTACAGAGCGAGTTACAGGGCAGCCTGGGCTACACAGAGAAACCCTGTCTCAAACAACACAAACCAAACAAACAAAAGAATTCCAGGTGATACCTGAAAGTCATTTATTTTGTTTACATTTTGAGACAATGTGTGTGTTTTGTTTGTGTGTGTGTATTCTTGTGCCCCTAGAGATCAAAGGTCAACTTCTGGGGTCTTCTCTGACCATTCACCATCTTGGCTCTTGCTTGTTTATTTGTTCGTTTTAAGGACAGAGTCTCACTATGTAGCCCTGGCTGTCCTGAGACTTGCTATGTAGCCCAGGCTGGCCTTGAACTTACAGAGCTCCTCCTGCTTCTGCCTTCCAAGTAGCAGGATTAAAGGTGTGCTTCAAGTTCAGCCAACTTGTTGGCTTTTTTTTTTTTTTTAAGATTTACTTTAGTATTTTTAAATATAAGTATGTCTGAGACCTTGTGTGTGTGAGCGCAGGCACCTGTGCAGGCCAGAGGCACCGGGTCCCCCTGGAGCTGGAGTTTAGGTGTTTGTGGAAACTGAACTCTTAACCGCTGAGCCGTGGCCCGGGTTACTGCGTGAGCCAGGGTCTCGCTGAGCCCGCCTACCTGACCTGGAACCTGCGTACCCGGTACCAGCCTCTGTCCCGGTATCCCTACACCCACTCTGGCTCGGCCCTCTTACCGGGAAGGACCGGATGCCCCAGATTCCTGCCCAGAAGCGGGAAACCCCACCTCGGGGAGCCTCTGCCTCAACGCCAGGCCAGATTATATAGTCTTGACCCTCGCTTTCTTACTGAGACTGGCCTTGTTCCTTTCCCACAGGCTCCGCCCCCTCCCAGGTCCTGACCAGGCCCCGCCCCCTCGCGCCCAGGCCCCGCCCCTCGCGCCCCGCCCTCCGCGCCGCGGCTGCACCTCCTCCTGGAAGAGGCTCTGGCGGTTGCGCAGGCTGCGCAGCTTGCTCTGCTTCTCCTCGTGCTGCAGCTCCTCCGAAGGCGGCTCGAAGTAGCCGATGAGGTCCTGCAGGCTCAGGATGACGCCCTCGATGGGCAGTGCTGACCCAGCCGGGGGCCCCGAGCCCCGCGGCTTCCCGCTGAAGCTGTCGAGACCCCTGCGGGGACCACAGTGCTCAGGCCGGGGCTGCGCCGGGCTCGCACGCGGGGGACGGGGAGGGAGAAGGGCCTTGGCTCCTGGTCACACAGAACCTACGGCTGGCGTGGGCTCCTGCGCAGCAGGCACAAGGGGGACCAGAGAGGACCAGGGAGGGGCTTGGGGGCTGGTGTGGAGTCAAAGGCCACGCGTGTCTACGGGGGATGGGACGTCACGGGCTGTGGGTGTCCGGGCTCAGCGGCGAGGAGGGGGTGGCAGGCTCACTTTATGAACTGGTTGTACAGGCCTGCCGTGCTGTGTATCATGCGGGCCGCCTGGGACTCCTCCTGCTGGCATCGCGTCAGTGACAGCGCGTCGTCCATGTGGCCCTCCTGGTGCAGCATGGCCTGGGGGTGCAGACACGAGGGGTCGGGGAGGGTGCTGGGAGGGTGCTGGGAGGGTGCTGGGATGCGGCTTCCGGCACGCTAGGCAGGTCCCGTCCGGAGAGGTACAGCCCAGCCCGGTTTCTCCTCTGACACGGTCCAGGCGGATTCAGACTCCCAGGCCCCACCCCCGGTGGGACACCGGCCCCGCCAGTGCTTGGCGAGTGTAATTCTCAGCCTGTTATTTGGAGGATTCTTGTGGAGGGTGGGCGTGTCCTGCGCAGTCGAGACGCCCGCGCCAGCCTGCGGGAATCAGCTCCCATCCACCACGCAGGTTCTAGGGCTCAGGCTCAAGGCCCCAGGCTTGGCCGCAAGCACCCTTTACCCGCTGAGCCATTCTGCTGGGCCTTATTTGTTTTTTTCTCTCTGTGTATGGCTCTCCAGTTTTCAATTTCTGTGAGCCTATATCCCTGTCTCACTGTCTCTCTCTCTCTCGCCACACACACGCACACACGCATGCGCACACACACCCCTCTTATTTCCCCGTCCGTCTAAGTCTCGTCCTCAGGTTCCCGAACGTTGGTTAGTGAACACCCCAGCCCAGCCCTGCCCCCGTTCACACACACCCTCCCGGAAGCCCACCTTCTTCTTGAGAACGCCAAGCCTCAGGGCCTTGGGGTCAGGGGCGGCATAGGTGATCCACAGGCCGGAGGCCACGTGCTGCACAAAGCAGAGTGACTCTCCGTACTTGATCTCGGGGGGCCCCATGCCCTCCACGTCTCTCTTGGGGGCCACATCCAGCTTCTCCTGCGGGGACAAGGGGCAGGGGTCAGCCTTCTCAGCCTGGTGTCAGGGAGACTCCACGCAAGACTCTGCTGCAGCCAGGAGGCTGAGTGGGACCCGGGGCTACAGGTGAGCAAGGGCATTGTGCAACACACACACACACACACACACTCACACACACACATGCGCACACACACTCACACACACACACTCATACACACGCACACACACACAGGCACACGCGCACACACACGCGCGCGTGCGCGCACACACACACACACACACACACACACACGCACACACTCATGCACGCACACACGGGCACCGACCTTGGAGATTCGGAAGCAAAAGGAAGTGGCCTTGGTGTGGGCCTTGCTGGCATCAACCACCACAAGGCCTTGGTCCTCAGTGAGCGCAAGATACCTCCCCGTGGTGACATGCCGGATTCTTAGTGGCTGGCCCCAGCGGAGGTGGCTTCCACTCCAGCTGCGGAAGGTGAAAGCGGGGAAAGTCAGGGGCCCCTCCCTAGCAGTCATTAACAGCATAGTTCAGGCTTGCGAATCCTCATTCCTCTCTCTTCTAGGGCTCCCTAAATCTCCCCCACAAATCTCATGAGAGAAGGGAGAGATAGAAAGATCTGGAGGGGACAGGAGCTCCACAAGGAGAAAAAAAAATCTGGGCACAGGGGTCCTTTCTGAGACTGATACTCCAACCAAGGACCATGCATGGAGATAACCTAGAACCCCTGCACAGATATAGCCCAGGGCAGCTCAGTCTCCAAGTGGGTTCCATAGTAAGGGGAACAGGGACTGTCTCGACACAAACTCAGTGGCTGACCCTTTGATCACCAATGGAGAGCAGCCTCACCAGGCCACAGAGGAAGACAGTGCAGCCAGTCCTGATGAGACCTGATAGGCTAGGGTCCGATGGAAGGGGAGGAGGACCTCCCCTAGCAGTGGACAAGGGTAGGACCATGGGAGGAGAGGAGAGAGGGAGGGTGGGACTGGGAGGGCATGAGGGAGGAGGCTACAGCTCAGCTACAAAGTGAATAAACTGTAATTCATAAAACAATAAATAAATTTTAAAACCCTTCCCCAGAGCTCCCTCCTCCCTGCTCAGCAGCTCCAGTCCTCTTGAGCCCTGCCCGGGGTTTCCTCCCCCTTCCCTCCAGGGCTTTTCCTCTAGGGTTCCGCTGCCCACTTGCCCCACACCTGATTCTCAGCGGCTCTAGCCTCCAAAGGGAGCGGGCATGAGTGCACACCGGCCCCCCCTCGTAGTAGACAAGTCTGGGGAAAAACAAGGTGGTGAGCGCAGACTCCGGTCCCCGACCCTGCCCAGCCACGGGGGAGAGGCAGAGCCTTGGTGGGGGTGGGGTGCTAATGGAAAGAGGTTAGGTCACTGGGATATTAGAACCTCATAAGGTGAAAACAGCCTCTGCCACTTGCTGTCACCATGAGGTGCCATCACGGGCCTGAGGTAACAGAGCCAAGCAATCATGGACTGAAAGCTGTGAGACAAATAACCCTTTTCCCTATTAAGCTGGTCTTCTCGGGTACTTTGGCACAGTGGCAGAAAGCTAAGAAGCACAGAGTCCCAGCCGATCTTTCCTCCTCGCCCCCCCCCCCCCGGATCCCGGTCTCCTTGTCCCAAGCCCAGACCTGCGTTGGTCGTCGCTGTCAGAGGGGGAGATGGTCAGACATTCATCCATGTGTCCGTGAAAGAGGCGGAGGACGTGGCCTCCCGTCACAAAGCCTGGGGAACATCACGGGAAGTGGGTGCTGTGAGGCCCCGAAAGCCCCGGGTGTCAGCGTTGGCATCTGGGGGCCCTGTGTCTCCCCCGCCGCCGTGGAAGCTTCAGGGCAGGGACGGGGAGTCCACAGCCTGGGGTTCAGGCTGTTTAAGGACTAAAGGGGGGGGTGTGAGATTTCAGATTTAAGGTCGGAGACAACCCATAAGGGATCTGGATGTGCCGGGACAGGGTCAGGGGACTTAGGGTCAGCGTTTGGATCTTTGAGACGGGGGTCAGACCGTGCGCCCTCCTGTAGGGGTCTGCGCTGAGGCTGGAGGCTTGGGGGTGGGGCTGGCGTGGCAGACAGGAGGCGCCCTGGGCCTTCCCGGACAGGCGGCTGGGCGGGGTCAGCCAGCTCCAGGTTCAGTGAGAAGCCTGCCCCCAAATAAGCTGGAGAGCGACTGAGGACACGCAGGGTGGGCCTCCGCCCTCACATGCGCGAGCACGCATGAGCACACACACAACTCGGAGCGTTGGTGGGGGCGGTTGGATGACATGTGAGATGAGGGTTCTGGGCTGGGACGTGGCTGGGAGACTCTGAGCTCGGGAGGCGGAGTTTGCACGTGTGGTTTTGTGGGGCTCCCCCCCTTTGGTTGAGGATTTCTGTGTGCGTATGTGTACATTTGTGTGTGTGTGTGTGTGTGTGTGTGTGTGCTTGTGTGTGCTCCCGCACGTGTCACAGGCCTGTGAGGTCAGAGGTCAACACTGCGTGTCCTCTGCAGTCGCTCCCCAGCTTATTTGGGGGGCAGGTTTCTCACTGAACCTGAGCTCACTGGCGCAGCCCGGTGTCGTCCAGGGAGCCCCAGGATCCGCCCGGCTCGCTGACCAAACGCTGGGGTTACATGCAGGCGCCGAGCTCGGCTTTCCTCGTTTGTTTTTCCTGAGTCAAGGTGTCTGGGCAGCCCTGGCTGTCCTGGAGCTCGCTCTGTAGACCAGGCTGGCCTTGAACTCAGAGATCTGCCTGCCTCTGCCTCCTGAGTGACTGCGTGTGTAAGGGTGAGTGTGTGGGTGAGTTGTGGGTGGGTGGGTGAGTGTATGTGTGTTTGTGTGTGGGGGGGTGTTGTGCCTTGTGTGAACGTGTGAGTGTGTGTAGGAATGTGTGTGTGCGTGTGTATGTGTGTGTGTGCATTCATGTGTGAGTGTGGGTGGGTAGGTCTTTTGCCTGCTTGAGTATCTTGCACCACTGTGTGCCTGGTGCCCATAGAGGCCAGGAGACGGTGCTGGACCCCTGGAGCTGAGATTACAGATCAGATAGCTGTGAGCTGCCGGCCGGTGCTGGGAGGCGAATGTGGGTGTCTGGGAAGGGCAGCCCGTGCCCCTAGCTGCAGGGCCACCTCGCCAGTCTTGCCTTCTGGTTTTTGTTTGGTTGGCTGGTTAGCTGGTTTGGGGGTTTGGGTGTGTGTGTGTTCTGGGAGTTTGAGTTTGGGTTTTTGAGAGTTAAAGTTAAAATCTGAGTCTAGAGCCAGGCAGGCTGGCCCCTGACACCCACGCCTGGCCACCTGAGTTCAGTCTTCACGACTACATAGCAAAAGGAAAGGGTTCTCCTCTGACCTTTACACGCGTGGGGCTGCTTCCCCAGACAGAGAGATTCTAATGAGAAGTTTTTGCATGTTCGAGGCTGGAAGGCTGAGGTCTGCGCTGGGTCCTGGTTTAGGACCTGAGGCTTAGATTTCAGGGCTCCGGTCTGCACTGATGCCTGAGAGCTGAGGCCTGAGGGTCTCCAAGTGTGAAGACCTGACCCGGAGGACTGAGCTTGGTCTGGGAGCATTGGGAGCTGAGTTTGGGAGTGGTAGTGAATCTGGGGCCCGGAGATCTGACCTCTGACCTCTGGGGTCGGTAAGATACACAGCTTGGAAGCCGCAGCCTGGAGGTCTGGATTCAGGATTCAGCCAGGGTGCCCCTGAGGAAGCCTTGCTGAGGGTCTCAGGGGCCAGGGGCCACATCCTCACCTTCCTCACAGCAGGAGCAGATGGGGTTCATGTTCCACAGAGTCTGCATGAAGGAGGCATCCACCTGGAGCTCCCCGCTGGCCGTGGACAGGTGCTGGGGGAGGCCAAGGTGGTCAAGAGTTCAGAACCACAGAAAGTAAAAGAGCGGAGGCAGAAAGATGGAGGCCCCAGAGCAGGAGGATGAGCGCAAGAGAGGAAACGGGGTGGGGGGTCAGAAATCAGAAGTGAAGGGTGTCAGGGAGCTGTGAGTCAGAGCGCGGGGCGGAGACGGGGCGAGAGATGGGGGGCGGGGCCACTCACCAGGTACCGCTCGGAGGACACGCTCACGAGGATGAGGTCGTCTCCCACGCGAACCTTCTCTCCTTCCGACCTCTGCTTGGAGGCTGGGTGCATCGTCCACCAACAGGCCTCCCCTGGGAGCGGGGGACCGTCAGGGGCCGGTTTCCCACGGCGCTCTTCAGCAGGGCCCCCGTCCCAGGCTCGCGCCCAGCCCTGGAGCCCTGCGGCTTTCTGCGCCCTGGGCTGGGCCTCCCGTCGTGCCCCCTGCGCCCCTCCCCCATACCTGTCGCGTCTTCCTGCAGCCCCACGTCAAAGGCCAGCTTGTCGGTCATGGACCGGGAGGTGGTGAGACAGCTCAGGTACTGGGGGAGGGAGAGTGAGGTCAGGCAGGCCCGCACCCGCCCCTGCGCCCGAACCTGCGAACCTGCGTTCGCTCGGGGCACTCACCATGCGGCTGTGCGCGTGCCGGAGCAGGATGGCGTGGCCGTACAGGAGCGTCCTGTGTCCCCCGCCTTGGGATGACTGGAGGGGAGAGACGGACAGGGTGAACGCTGGCTCTCGGGGGTTACCACACCTCCCCGGATGCAGCTTATTCACAAGCGGATAGACGAGCCGTAAGAGGGTGTGCTCAGGCAGGAACGGGGGCAGGAAACCTCAGCTCCAGCCCCCATCGGACCGTCCGAGTCCGCTTTCCCCACCTACAGAAGCGAAGGCTGCCTGCGAGAAGGCCCAGACGCTGTTACCCCAGCTCTCGGAAAACAGGTGCCCAAGGACCAGGAGTTCGAGGTCAGCCTCAGCTCAGAGAGTCTGAGATCCGAGCCCCTGCCTCCCGAGCGCTGGGATCAGAGCGGAGTGGGCTACCACTGCCTGGCTTGCGCCCTTGGCTCCTATAAGCCGGGTCCTGAAGTCACCCAAAGAGCATGACGTCACCTCCCAGTGTCCCGTCTACTCTAGCGACGGACGGTCCTAACTGCCACGAGGCGTGTGATGCTCTAGTCCTGCCACACACTCCCACGCCTGAGTGTGTGAGCCCAGGCCCCCTGGAGGAGCGAGGGGCGTTCAGTTCCATGATGGCATCATGCCTCCATCACGGCTCTCCCATGCCCATGCTCTGAGGGAGCCATGGCATGGGGCCACGCGGTCACATGGCAGAACCACACTTGGGATGAAGGGAGGTGAGGGAGGAGGTGCCATGCGGTGAGGGGCAGGATGGGGGGGGGAGGATGGAAAGAAGAGAAAGGAATGGGCCAGGAAACGGCGGCTCAGGAGCCCCTTTCCCTCCTTCCTTCCTGCCTGGTTGTTCTGGCCTCCACAGCGCCTGACATCTGGGGTGGGGGGACCCCCCCAGCCCCTGTGTTCAGGAATGTGGGCCTGAGCAGCAGGCCTGGGGTCAGGAGGGACGGAAGTGACAGATGACACCCAAGGCCGGACCTACCCACTTATCCAAATTGAGGGCCTGTGGGGGCGGGGCAGAGAGGAAGAAGAGGCTCACGGTGAGTGACCCCGGCCCAGCCCGCCTCCTCCGCGGTCCCCGCCCCTCGGAGGCGGAGCTTACCTCCACGCCGGCCTCCACGGTGTTGGCCAGCATCTCCTGCAGGGCTCTGACGGACAGGGACTGCTCCAGGATGAAGCAGCAGATGGCCAGGTCAGGGGGCACGTTCTGAGGCGGGGTGAGCAGACGGCACCGTCAGACGCCCGCCACGCCTCGCCCACCCTGGATCTGAGGAGTCTCACTCCCGGACAGGCCTCCACCCAGCCCTCCGGGCGCCGCGCCCTCCTGCCAACCCTCGCTACACTTGCCCTGGGCGCCTGAGCCCTCTCGTCCTGACTGCAAACCGCCCGCCTTTCCGCCGTGCCCAGAGCCCCCCTTGCAGGCTCTGGAGCCCTTTTTCCCCGGGACCCCAAGTCCTGCCCTCTCTCCCAGCCCCGTGCATACAGACCTGCGCGTTGCTGGTGGGTTCCAGAAAGCAGAGGCGGTTGCCGAAACCCTCAGCCGCCAGACACAGCTTCAGCTGCTCCTTGAGCACCGTGGCGCTGCACTGCAGGACCACCTCGTCGTCCTGGGAGGACAGAGGAACGGGGTTCACCGGCAGGAACCAGAACGACGGACTAGCGAAGACGTAGCATGCCGTCTCTCTTTCCCCTTGCAGAAAAGATACACTCTGCTCTCTGCTCGGTCGTTCATTCATTTGTATTTTGAGACAGCGGCTCCCTAAGTAGCCCAGGCGAGCCTTGAACTCCCAGAATCGCGAGATACCCCTGCCTCAGACCTCGAGTGGGAGAATTAAAGGCTTTAGCCCGCTTTAAAATAGAGAAACTGAGGGGTAAGGGGGGGACATTAGTTGCCCAAGGTAAGAGGATTTGGGATGTGAAATGAAAATCTAGCTCCTTAGAGGCCTCTTAACAGGGGATCTGCAAGGTGACCCGATGGAGTGTGAAAATATCAACTTTCTTACAAATTAAATGTTCTGAGGTGTTTTTCGTGGTTTGGTTTTTTAGTTTTTCAATATGGAGTTTTCTCTATGTAGACCAGGCTGGCCTCAAAGTCATAGAGATCCGCCTGCCTCTGCTTCCCAAGGGCTAGGTCATTGCCACTACAGCCTGGATAACTTTTTTAGTTCTTTGGTGTTTGTTTTGTTTTGTTTTTGCAACAGAGTCTCACGTAGCCCTGGCTGGCCTCAAGTGTGCCACGTAGCCAAGATGACACTGAGTTCCCACACTTCTGCCTGCACGTGCCCAATGCTGGGATTTCAGGGGCTGTACCACTTTGCCCAGAAAATTATTCCATCCTGTAGCAGAGAAAACTAGTTCAAGAAACTTTACAAATAGAGCTGGAGGGATGGCTCGGTGATTAAGAGCACTGGTGCCTTGTCTGCCTGAGGTATCGTGGGCACCAGACAAGACGCCCCCTCACCCCCTGCAGCAGGCAGGAGAGGTGGCCCTCCCAGGCCCAGATTCAGGGCTTTGGGTCGCCCTCCCCGCCCCCCCCCAGCATCTACACCATCATGAACTGCTGGAGCCTGTGAAGGACCAGTCCTGCTGATCCCGGGCTGCAGGACCTCCATGACACCGGCAACAACACCTGACAGGAGTCCCAGTGAGGGTCCAGTACTGACAGTGCAGCAGAACCCAGAGGCCTTGAACCGGATCAATGACTCACTGCAACGAACGTTTGCAAGTGAAAGACGTGGGGACAGAGGGCTGTGCTGCGGGCCACACCGTGACAACTGCAGCTTTCATGGCAAGATGGTTTGTTTTTATCTTCTTTTGGGGCGGGGGGCAGATACGAAGGGACAGAGAGGTGAGTAGGACTGGGTACACATGTGAAACTCACAAAGAATCAACTAAGAGAGAGAGAGAGAGAGAGAGAGAGAGAGAGAGCGCACTGGCTGTCCTTCCAGAGGACACAGGTTTGAGTCCCAGCACCTGCATCATCTGTAGTTCCTGTCCCAGAAAGCCTGACACCCTCTCTGCAGGCAATAATGGAGTATACAGACACACATGCAAACAAAATACCTATACACATAAAATAACGGCTAAAAAAAAAAAGTTTTTAAAGATGGTTATGCAGGGCCAAGCACAGTGGTGCATGCCTGTGATCCCAGCACTCGGGGAGGCAGAGGCAGGCAGATCTCTGTGAGTCCGAGGCCAGCCTGGTCTACAAAGCAAGTCCAGGACAGCCAAGGCTACACAGAGAAACCCTGTCTCAAAAAACAAAACAAAACAACAGAAGGTTACCCATCCTACCAGAATCACACGGCCTCCAAATCGCCAAGCATAAATGTGTTCTGATCCTGAGTGGCAGGGCACATAAGCAGTCTTCCTGTCCCAGGAGGAGACGGAAGCATGGCCTAATGGTGGCTGACCTGACCTGGTATCTTCATGTATCCCCAACATCCGGTACATGCTGGATATCCATGTATCCATAGTAATTATATAACCTGGGCATTATTGAGCAGGAATTTACTGGTTGTCTTAGGCCTATGTCTTTTGTTCATTTAACAGACACTTTTTGAGCATCCACCACCTGCCGGGCACTGAAAACAGCATCCAATAAAGTGGAGAAACCCTGCCCCAGGGAGCCGACATCCTCGTGGTAGGCCATGCATAAACTTATGTAAACGCACAGTTTATTATTAGTGGTAGGTGATCTGGGGGAAAAAAAAGGCAGAGTGACATACTAGAGTGGAATTGATGTAGGTGGGGGGGCGTGGAGTGATACTGAGCCTTTCCAAGAAGATGATCCTTTGACCTTTGGGTCTTGTCCAGATAGAAAGAAGCAGTTCCTGGTCATCTGTAGGGAGGAACGTTCCAGAGGAGCAACTCAGGCAAAGGCCTGTGGCCAGCGGGTACAGGCAGGGCTGAGGAGTGACAAGGGAAATGGAATGGTGGGAGCAGCTGGAGTCAGGGGGTACTATGTCAGAGAGACAGTCCTACGGACGGACCCTTTGGAGCATCCTTATTGGCTGTCTGTCTGTCAGACTGCCTGTCTGTCTGCCTGTCTGTCTCTCTGCCTCGCTCTCTATTTCTCTGGATCAGGAAACTGAGCTCAGAGGGAAAAATTAAAATGGCTTTCCTAAACAGAGAAAGCAAGCATGGCAAGACCAGGATGTAAATCAGAACTGGACTCGTCACCACCACAGCAAAACCAGTCCCACAGACTTGGCTCCCGCTCTCTCCAGTGGGAGAATGAAGGGAGGAGAAACTTGTAAGTGCTGTTTCCAAACTGTGAAATGATGCACACCGAGGGTCCATCTACTCCAGAAGCTGAGACAGCAGGATCGCTGGAGTCTGCAAGTTCAAGACCAGCCTGCACATAGAGTGAGACCCTATCTCAATTGACAGATAAGTGATTGATAGATGGATTAGACAGATAAATAGACAGACAGACAGATGTCTCAATGAGTGGATGATTGCTGGGTGATAGATGAAGAAGAGCAAAATACAATAAAAAATAGTACAATTTCCAAGCCCAGGCAAAGCCAGATGGTGGTGATTGTACATTAATTGCAGCCCTCAGGAAGCAGAGGCAGGGGGATCTCTGTGAGTTCCAGGCCAGTCTGGGCTACAGGGTGAGTTTCAGGACAGCCAGGGCTATACAGAGAAACCCTGTCTCAAAAA
>REGO01000034.1:1114866-1135164 GCA_010120015.1 Rhombomys opimus
AAAGAAAGAAAGAAAGAAAGAAAGAAAGAAAGAAAGAAAGAAAGAAAGAAAGAAAGAAAGGTGTATCAAAATGGGTGCGTTATGCACGCCTTTAATCTCAGCACTCAGAAGGCAAAAGCAGGTGGATTTCTGAGTTCCAGGCCAGCCTGGTCTACAGAGTGACACAGAGAAATGCTGTCTCAAAAAACCAACTCATCCCACCCAGAAAACAAGCACTGGGGAAGCAGAGGCAGGTGGATCTCACGCTACACGCTAGCCGGGGCTACACAGAGACATCTTTTTTTTTTTTTTTTTTTTTTTAATGGAGTGTGAATGTTCACTAAGGTTGTCTGAACTAGCAAAACATTGCAGACATGACTAGCTCAGGATGCACCAGGCAAGCGAAGAAGAAAGCAAACTGAAATACAGTCACACAACAACAGGCTACCAAAAAACTCCCCACGGAAGGAATTCAGGCTAGAATCATGTCATATGTCAAACGCATCCTGAGCAGAAGGAGGACAAGTGAGCACAGGGTGTGTATGAGATTCCAGCGGTGACGGGAGGAAGCTATGGGGAAGGACAGCGGGACTGTTGGAAAGGGCAGGGGGGCCTTCTGGGGGCTGAGGAAGTGTTGTGACGGTGGCCACTCGGTTTGCATGACGTCTTAGAACCCACAAACACCAGACGCGGTGGCACCTGCCTGTAATCGCGGCACTCAGGAGATGGAGACAGAAGAGTCAGGAGTTCAAGGTCGTCCTTGCCTGTGTGGAAAGTCTGCAGCCAGCTTCCCACACGTAAGACCCTCTGACACTTCTCCAAAACAGAAGCAGTGGGGTCTGTTAACTGTTTTCAATCGGTAGCATTTGCTGCTTTGTCAGTTATGCTGTGGTCAAGTTGATGGTATGGTTTGGTTTGGTTTGGTTTGGTTTGGTTTGGTTTGGTTTGGTTTGGTTTGACACAAAGTCTCCCTAGGTAGCTCAGGCTGGTCTTGAACTTCTGATGTTGCCCAGGCTGGCCCAGCACTGAAATCAATCAGCACTGTATACCACCACACCCTGCTTTAAAGTTGGACTTTTCTTTTTGTTTAATAATACCAACGAATATTTAGAACACGCCCTGGGGTGCAACACAGAAGCTCTCTTATAGGTGGGATACGGTGTGAGGAAGAGAAGAAGGTGCCACACACACACACACCTCAGCAACACTGAGGAAAACAGAGCCAGGCTGGGGCCTTCGACTGCCTGGCACTGTCTACCCCAGCAAGCCTGGGCCCAGGTTTCCTCTGTCGAAAGCAAGGCCTTGGCCTCCCAGGACACCCAGAGATGCCACTTCCTGGCCTTGACCTTGAGCAGGTTTACCACTTGGGGCTTGGTTTCCCTCAAATCTCCCAGGGAGATAAAGATAGGGCCCTACCTCAGAAGATAGGGCAACGAGAATATAATTAGACGACTCAGGAGACCGAGGCCCTGGGCACCGGGCCTGTGCGGAGTGATGGCTCAGGAGCTGGTAGCCACAGCCATAGGCTTATTAGGGCCATGGAAGGCCAAACCCGTGGCCTAGGCTAAAGGCTGGGGCTGGGAGAGGCCCTCAGCTGTCCCCATCCTTCATTCAGCAATCCCAGCTGTTTGTCCCTCCCCTCCGAGAAACCGGACCCAGCCTGCCAGGGTCCTATTCTGGGTCAGGAATGCTGCGTCAGCATTTCTGCGTGGACCCAGGGCCTAGGGGGAGGGGGCACAGTGCAGGGTCAGCAGACCTGGCCCAAAGAAGAGGACATCTCCCACGCTTGTACCCCAACCCCCACCTCAGCCCCTGGGGGGGGGATGGTGGGAAGGACTAAGAAAGAGGCAGGCCGTCCCCCTCCCATCCCCTCCCCGTCCCCTGCCCAGAGCCCAGAAAAGAGGGGCTATTCTGGGAGAGACACCTGTTGCTCCAAGTCCCATCCCTGCCCCCAGCTGGGGATCAGAGATTCTGGGCGACAGGACCAGAGGGACAGCAAAACGCAGAGGGCTGAAACCAAGGGACAAAAGGGAGACAGACCCAAGGGATATGAGCATACCAAGGAGCTGGGAAAGACATCGCCCAGACACCCTCAGAGGCCTTAGCAGACGCAACCCTCCCCAAGCCCGCGAGGAAGGACACTCAAGACCCGACAGACCCCGAGGAGACCCCCAGGGGCTGAAAGCTGAAGAGAACGGTGCTGTCCGGCCCACCTCAGCCCCTTTCCCAAGAATTTAAATAGGCCTGAGTCCGGAGCGCAAAGGAAATGAGGGAATGAGGGCTAGGGTGGGGGTGGGGGACAGCTAAATTAAGCCCAAGAATTAGAACCACCTTCCTCAAGTGCCTGCTGCCAGGGTACGGGAAGGGTGCTCCCTCTGTGACCCCAAATCGCTCATGTCAGGAGAGGGCATCTGGGAATCGCCCCCTGCCCACTCAGTCCTCCCAAATGCTGCTGACTCTCCATGGGGGGAGGGGGGAGGGGAAGAGACAGAAAGACAAAATGACCCCTGACCTAAAGTGACCTCTGACTTCAGAGACCACCAGGAAACAGAGACGGAGAGACCCTCACAGGTAAGCGAGGCGGCGCCCCAAAGCCTCCTAACCCAGACGAAACGTACCGTCCGCAAAAACTGGACGTCGTCCTCGCCTTCTCCGCCTCCATCACCCATGATGGCGGTCCCCGGTGCCCCGGGCTAGGCTCTGCGGGTGGTGAGAAGGCGCTGCGGGCTGGGCGGGCGGGCTGAGGGCGGGCTGGGGTCGGAGCCCTCCAGGCACGCCGCGGGTACCGGCGACGTGGATGGAACTGCGCGAAGCTCGCCCGTGGGGCGCCCAGACGAGCGCGGGGCCCCGCCCCCCACGCCCATTGGCCCAGGACGGGCGGGCCACGCCCCTCCGGAACCGCGCCCACAGCCCACACTCCCGGTGGAAGGTGCTTGCTCCGGTCCTCTGGGCGTCTGCGAAGTGTCTGTGTGGCCACGGTCACCGAGAGCCACGTGTCATAGCGCGCTCTCTGTGTGTCTGTCTGTCTGTCTCTCTCTCTCTCCCTTCTCCTCCTTCCCTCTCCTCTCCCTCCCCCTCCCTCTTCTCCCCTCTCTCCCCCTCCCTCTTCCCCCCTCCTCTCTCTCTGAGTCTCCCGTGTGGCCACGGTCACAGTGAGCCACGTGTCATAGCGCTCTGTCTGTCTGTCTCTCCCTCTCTCCCTTCTTCTCCCTCCCTCTCCTCCCCCCTCCTCCTCCCTCTTCTCTTCTCCTCCCTCTCTCTGAGTCTCCCGTGTGGCCACGGTCACAGTGAGCCACTTGTCATAGCGCTCTCTCTGTTTGTCTGTCTGTCTCTCTCTCTCCTCCCCCTCCCCCTCCCTCGTCCCCCTCCTCTCTCCTTGAGTCTCCCGTGCCTCAGGCTGGCCCGTCTGGTTTTTGCAGCGCTGTGGTTGTCCCCGGCCCATGCGCATTTTGGGCAGGCATTCTAGCCGTGGGCTACACCCTCAGCCTAGTTCCGTTATCTCTTAATGGGTAAACTGAGGCTTCACACTTGCTGCATAACCACACAGTTGCTCCTGGGTACAAACCACATCTCCTAACTTAAAAAAAGGCATCCCTTAGGCCAGTGACAGAGGCATGGGCCTGCCATCCGAGCTCTGAAGAGGATGAGGCAGAAGGATTGCAAATTTGGAGTTTGGGTTGCGCAATAAGACCCCCCCGCTAAAAACAGAAACAGAAACAGGGGTGCGGTTGTGTCTTGGTAGAGCCTCTGGCTCTCGCAAAGCCCCAGCTCCCACGAGGCACCGCCTAACCTGGGTGTGCCGGTGCCCGGCTGAAACCCCAGCGCGCACAGGATCAGCAGCTCAGTCATCCGCAGCTACAGAGCAAGTAGTGGCCAGCCTGCGCGATGTGATACCCAGTCTCCAAAAGCGTGTGTGTGTGTGTGTGTGTGTGTGTGTGTGTGTGTGTGTGTGTGTGTGGTGTACACGCCAGGCTGGCCTTGAACTCACAGACACCCAGCTTTTTCCTCTTATTACCACTCACTCCCTGCAGGAAATGAAGGCGCGCGGCCCCTGCGGAGACCTCCTAAATGGCCCGCCGTCCTCAGAGCAACCTTTGGGGGGCGCACTCCCACCACGCTCGCAGCGCCAGGCCCAGACAGCGCCGAGTTGGGAAGATGGAGTCTGGCGCCTGAGCTGGCGACCTGGACCTACAGCTACGCTTTGCCACCTCCGAATTCGCACGTGATTCTCAGTTTAGCCATGTGGAGGAGCCTGCAATCCCCGCTTTAGGAGGTAAAGGTGGGCGCATTAGGGAGTCAAGGGCAGCCTTGGCTACATAGTACATTCCAGGCCAGCCTGGACCACATGAATCTCTGTCTCAGAAACAAAAACTAAGAGCCAGGGACAGAGGCGGGACGGAGCTCTGTGAGGCCAGCCTGGTCTGCAAAGCCAGTCCAGGACAGCCAGGGCCACACAGAGAAACCCTGTCTCAAAAACCAATAAATGAATAAATGAACAAACAAATAAAGTAAAAGGAAACGAAATAAAGAAGAAGATGGCTCAGCTGGGGTGCTTGCTCCCGCTCCTAATGATGACCTGAATTTGGTCCCAGGGACCCAAATAGTGGAATGAATAAAAAGACTGCTGGGAGCTGACCTCTGACTTTCACATGCAGGCTGTGACGCTACGGGCACTCCACACACACACACACACACACACACACACACGCACACGCACACGCACACACACATGCACACACACACACACACGCACAGGCACACACACACACACACACACACACACGCGCGCGCACACACGCACATGCACACGCGCACACAGAATGAAATTTTTAATATAATGTTGAAGACTTTAGGGGCTGGAGAGAGAGAGAGCTCCCGGAGCAAGAGCACCTGAGGCTCCCTCGGAGGACCTGGGTTCGATTCCTAGCATCCAAATGGCTCACAACCATTTCTAACTCCAGTTCCAGGGGCTCTGATACCCTCTTCTGACCTCTTCAGACACTGGGCAATAATGTCCTTTTGAGCTAGGTGCAGTGGCTCACGCCTGTGATCCCAGCACTCGGGAGGCAGAGGCAGGCAGAGCTCTGTGAGTCCGAGGCCAGCCTGGTCTACAAAGCGAGTCCAGGACAGCCAGGGCTACACAGAGAAACCCTGTCTCGAAAAACCAAATACATAAATAAGTAACACCACACGAATAACGTTGAATGAACCTGAAAGGTAAACTAAGGCAGGGGTGGGGCTAGATGGAGTTGGTTAATGACGTGCTGGCCCGTATGCAGAGAGCCTGGGGGGTCAGTCCCCAGCACCGTGTGACCAGACCTGGTGGCACACACCCATCTTCTCAGGACTTGGGCTGTCAGCAGGTGTCAAGACTTCAAGCCCATCCCCCGCCTACACAGCTCGTCAGAGGCCGGTCGGTCTGGGTTACAGACACCTTGCTTCAAACAGACAGGAGGTGTGTGCGTGTGTGCATCTTTTAAAAAGGGTGTAGGGGCACACCTTTAGTCCCAGTGCTCCAGAGGCAGAGGCAGGTGGTTCTCTGTGAGTTCAAGACCAGCCTGGACTATGGAGTGAGTTCTAGTCCAGCCAGATCCTATCTCAAAACAAAACAAAAGCAACTAAGAGCTGAGGACATATAATTCAATAATCAATAAGTGCTGATAAGTAAATAAATGGATAAATAAATGCTGAGGACACATAATTCAATGAGGAAACATTCAACTAACACATTGGAACAAAACAATAATTTGGAGATGGCATAATTGCTGAGCAAGCATGAGGAGCTGACGGACGGACGGACTGACTGACTGACTGACTGACTGGAGGCCAGAAGAGGGCCTCAAGTCCCCAGAGACTGGAGTGACACCTGGGTGTAAGCTACAATGTTTGCCCTGCTGTATGACCACAGGTATCAGTGCTCTCACCCACTGGGCCGTCTCCAGCTTTGCTTCAGATCCCCAGAATCCACGTAAAGCTGAGGCACCCCACAGCAGCTGTAAGCCCACTGTTTGGACCAAGAGAAGGGAGGTGGCCCATGGGAGGGGACCATGAGGACAGTGAGAGGGGACCATGAGGCCCATGAGAGGGAGGTGGCTCATGGGAGGGGACCATGAGGCCCTTGAGAGGAAGGTGGCCCATGGGAGGGAACGATGAGGCCCATGAGAGGGGACCATGAGGCCCATGAGGCCCTTGAGAGGGAGGTGGACACAGAGAACCTCCAGGGCTTGCTGGCCTGCTCCCTTGCTGCCGCACAGAGGTGAAGTAAAGAGGGCCTGCCTCGGTCAAGGAAGAGAGTGCCGCTGAGGCCATCTCCTTTGCACACTTCAGCGAACACCAACAGTGACCTGCATGAGCACGCGCACACACACAGCTGAATCCGGTGTCCTACAGTTCAGCAAAACTAGTAAGTGTTCTCAGTGCAGGTGCGGCTTATTAAACACGGGACACTCCGCTAGCGCGGAACCGAATCTGTGTTATCATTCTTATCATTACTATTTTGAGAAGCTGTCTATTGCGCATCCTCGGAGGGCCTCAGACTCACTGTGTAGACCAGGCTGGCCTTGAACTCACATAGATCCACCTGCCTCTGCCTCCTGAGGGCTGGGATTAATCGGCTGTGCTCTATTAAAATTACCTAATTCAGTGCTATGGCATATAATATGTAGCTAGATCTATAGATTCTTTTTTAAAAAATAATTTATTTAATTTTATTTTATGTGTGAAGGTGTCAGATCCCTTGGAATTGGGGTTACAGACAGTTGTGAGCTGCCATGTGGGTGCTGAGAATTGAACCTGGGTCCTTTTAGGAAGAGCAGACCACTGAGCCACCTCTCCAGCCCCTAGATTGTTTGATAGACGGCACAGTATAACTTTCCGTGCTGTGCTGCGTGTATTACATAGCTGCCTGGTAAATGGTGTTTGTGTTCTGGATAAATGGGGATTTCGCTATGTCACAAGGAGTTATGCCACGAGTTACAGCAGCGTTTCTTAGCTCTTTGGTGGTCCTTACCTGTTTGAAGACCTCCTCCCGCCGCTTCCTAGAGGACGGGTGGGCAGCCACGGTGGCTTGGGGACTTTTTAGTGACAGGTCGCCTTCTGCTTCTCCGCCCCGCCATGTTGGCCACAAGCCGGCCTCTGTGACTGCCCTTCCAGGGACGGCGAGTCCAGACTGGGCCGGGTTCGGGAACCCTTAGAAGGAGCCAGCCCGCCAGTGGCTTCCAGCACCTTCCCCGGGATCCGGGACCCGGGAGCACTGCCAACGGCCCGCCTTCCTTGCACACTTCTGCTTTTTCTTCTCCAACGATTCCTTGTTGTTTCTCGTTTTGCTCTCGTCTGAGAGAGTGTGGCTGTGCGGCCTGGGCTAGCCTCAAACCCAACGTTCCTGCCTCCGATTCCCAAGAATCCTGCCTCGGCCTCCCGAGCTCTGGAGGATGGGAAAGCTGCCATACCCACCCAGTACTGTATGGACTCTGGGGTGCAGACCCAGACACGTGTGCTGATCCTCAACATTTTGACCACCGAGGTAGCTCCCCGGCTACTACACACAGCTTTTAAAAAATGTGTGTGTGAGTGTGTGAGTCGGTGTGAGAGAATAGGTGAGTGTGTTGTCAGTGTGTGCATGTGTGTGTGAGTGGGTGGGTGTGACCTGTATGGGTGCCCCTGGAGCTGGAATTCAGGCCTCTGCGAATGACCTGACTCTGGTCCTCTGAAGGAGCGTGAAGCGCTCTTGAGCACTGTGCCAGTGTTTGGGCACTGAGCCATCATCCCTAGCTTGTGTGTGTGTGTGTGTGTGTGTGTGTGTGTGTGTGTGTGTGTATGTGTGTGCTGGGAGTCAGTATTCAGGCCCTGAGCCCCCAGCCAGTTGCCAGTCCTCTGCTGGAGGTACTGACCTGCCTCTTACCTTCTCTACACCTTCTGGAACTCCCAGCTGGTGTGAACAGCACGCGCCCTCCCTGTCTGGCTGACTAGCGCTCATGCCTTGGTGCCTCGTGGGAAGGTGGGAACTGTGATTTTATCGACATCGTTTTCCTGCGTGTTTTTTGCTCTGACTCTGGCTGCCCTCCTGTCGTGGCCGTGTCCTCAGGGGTGTGAGTGGCATCCCAGCACCTTGAGTGTTTGCGGACAAGCCCAAGGCCCTTCCCACCTCCTTCTCCAGGCCTTTTCTGTGTCCCCAGGGTCTGCAGACACACTCACACCAATGCTGGGCAGGTGCTAGGGAGTGAGAGAGCGAGAGTGAGACAGAGAGACAGAGAGCAGGAGACAGAGAGAGGCTGAGACAGAGAGTCGTATCATTGAAACCCCACACTCCTGGAGACAGGCAGGAGACACAGAAAGCAAAGAGGAGAGAAGAGAGTGTAGCACACCAGGCCATCTCCCTGGAAGGGAAAAGTAAAGTCGGCCTCTTGCCTGTGTGAAAGGGTGCCCGCGGTGAACGCTATTAATGGGAAAGAAAGGATCAAACACGCTCTCCAGAGCACCTTCCCTGGACCCGCTGAAGCAGGAGGTTTGGCAGTCATCTGTCGCCCGTCTGTTCCACGCCTGGACTCCGCCTTACACAATCGCAGGCCAGAAGACTTGAGTAGTCTCAGCCGGGCCTGGCATTAGGGGAGCAGCAGCACACACCTGGAAGCTCAGCGCTCGTAAGGCGGAGGCTGGATCCGAGGTCACCCTTCCTGTCACACTGCAAGTTCAAGGACAGCTTGAGCGACATGAGTCTCTCAGAACACAAAACAGCCCTGTCCTGCCAATACAGGTATAGATATATCACACTCACACGCACACTTAACACTCTCACACACTCACTCACAAACACACACACACACACTAGTTCTAGGATAGCCAGGGCTACACTGTGAAACCCTGTCTTCAAAACAAAACATACATACATATATATAGTTCATATATATGCAATCTGTACGGCGTTTTGCCTGCATGTATGTGTGTGTACTGTGTGTGTGCGTGTGTGGTCCCTCACAGGTCAGAATAGAGCATTGGATCCCCTGGAACTGGAACTACAGCCAGTCTGGGCCATCATATGGGTGCTGGGACTTGAACTCAGGGCCTCAGAAAGGACCGCTGGGTCACTTCTCTAGCCTGAAACGTGCCGTTCTTAAGATCCAAGAGAGCAACTCAGCTGTCCGTTGTAAGAAAACTAACATCGCCTTAGCACACAGTGAAAGACCACACAACAACAAGAGGGGGAGCGTAATCACATAACATCCTGCGGACGACGGCAAAACTGCGAGGGTAAGTGGGAGGAGCAACGCCCCACGGGTCCCCACACAGCAGGTCGCAAGATTAACTTTTATCATTTTTCATCATGTGCGGGCATTTGTGTCTGTGTGTGAGCGCAGGGTGTGCACAGGGGCCTGGGGGGGGTCAGATCCCCTGCAGCTGGAGTTAGCCCTGGCTGTGCGCCTCCACGATGTGGTGCCGGGAACTGAACCCCGGTTCCCGGAAAGAGCGGCCAGCGCTCTGAACCACCGAGCCATCTCTCCAGCCCCTACACACAACACAGAGAGAACTACCCGGCTGTGTACCGGGCTGCGGAGTGTCATGCCAGGGAGTGTCGGGAACTAAGAGAGAGTAAGAATGCTCTGGAGGCCAGTGTGGTGGTGCATGCCTGTAATCCAGCACTCGGGAGGCAGAGGCGGGCGCATCGCTGAGTTCGAGGCCAGCCTGGTCTGCGGTGAGTTTCAGGACAGCCAGGGCCACACAGAGAAACCCTGTCTCTGAAGAAGAAAAGAACGGTCTGGAGTCAACTGACTTTTTTTTTTTGGGGGGGGGGTTGCAGTGGGGGGTTGTTCCAGTCTAGGGCTGTGTAGACCAGGATAGCCCTGAGCCCAGAGCTCCGCCTGCCTTAGGTCCCCCTCCCCTTTACCAAAGGTGCTGCTGTACCCAGTGTCCAGATCCCTCTACCTCCACTTCTCACATGCTGGGGACTGGGGCGTGCAACACCAGGCCCTCCTCCTGTGCTGCTCTTGATCTGAGTATCACGGGGGTTTCCTCACCCAGTGACAACTCATCCACCTAAATACCAGCGTGTGCTCTTATGACACATTCAGATAAAAGAACAAAACATAACACACTTAAAAGTGAAGTCCGTTTCCATGGGCACGAAGTTATCTCTATACAGGAAACGGCGGAGACGGACCCGAGCAACGCAGAGTGCTGCACAGAGCCTCAGGGGAGCAACGGAAGGAGAGAGGGCTCTGAGACTGTCCTTCCGGCTGGCACGGTGGCGCACACCTTCAGTCCCAGCGCCCAGAAGGCAGAGGCAGGGGGATCTCCGAGTTCAAGGCCAGCCTGGTCTACAAAGCTAGTTCCCGGACAGACAGGGCTACACAGAGAAACCCTGTCTCGAAAAACAACAACAACAAACCCATTTTGTCTGTTTTAACACTGTGTGAAGGGGCTGGAGAGACGGCTCAGGGTTTATCTCTATCAATAACATTTTTATTTAAAAAAAAAAAAAAATGACCTGGGAGTGGAGAACGCAGCCCAGTTGGTAGAAAGAATGAAGCCGTAGGCTCGGTCCCCAGCACTTGGGGAATGGAGGGTTATCCTCAGCCACAAAGAGACTCTGAGGTTAGCCTGACCCGCACGAAAAACTAAAACACACACACACACACACACACACACACACCTACCACAACAAAAAAACAGTATCAAAAGAAAGACCAAGAATCAGTATCAAAAGACCAAAATCAGTATCAAAAGAAAGACCAACACCCGCCAGCGAGGCTCACAACTGCTCACAACTGCCTGAAAAGTCCTGGTCCCAGGGATTAAGGCTTCCAGCCTCCTCCGAGGGCCCCGAACGCCCACACCCACAGACTCACACATACACGTAAAGAGAAGTAAAAAGGCCAAAGGTGAGCCTGCCTTCATAAAAATGATCAAGGAGTCAAACCCCCAAACCTCAAAGAAGCGGATGATACATGGTAGGGCTACGTAAAGGATTTTTACCACGAAAGTGATGAAGTGAAAATGTTTTCCAGGTATAAACGCTGTATTTCAAACCAGCCATGCTGCACACAGGCACGCCTGCAATTGTAGCACAGGGGAGGCTGAAGCAGGAGATTTGCTGCGAGTTCGAGGCCAGCCTGAGCCTCAGGAGAGTCTGATTTAAGAGAGAGAGAGAAATTTAGACTTTTCTTCTGGGCCTGGTTTTACATAAAGATTAGACACACTTTTTAAGGTTGGTTGTGCGTGAGTACGTGTGTGTGTGTGTGTGTGTGTGTGACAGAGATGGGGAGAGAGAAAGATGGAGAGATAGCTAGAGAGACAGCTGAGGGGGGTAGGCAGCACCGGAAACCTCAGCGGGCAGGGATCCCCGTGGAGGGGGAGGGGAGCGGAGCCTTTGCTCTGTCCCCAGCCTCTTCCTTCCCCCTGGCCTGGGGGTGGGTTGGGGAGGGGCAGTTCCTCTTTCCTTCCTAACAGCGAGGACGCCCTGGCTCCCAGGGGCCTGGCGATCTGGTTAGGGAAGGCTGTAGATCCCCCTCCTGTCAGGACCCCCTCTGGCCCCTCCAAGAAACATGAACCGGAAAGACAGCAAAAGGTAAGAGGCCCCTCCCCAGGGAGAGCCGGGAGCGCCAGGGTCCTGGTTCCATCCTGCTGCGGAGAGGTTGGGGCGTCATGGGGGGCGCCCCCTCCTCCACGCCCCCGAGCCGTCCTCACCGCCTCCCTGGAGTGAACGCGTCCCTCCACCCCAGCCCTCAGCTGGCGCGGCCTCCCCCGGGGTCTTCCCCGTCCCTGTTGCGGTCCCTGCTTCCTCGCACCTCCCCGCCCGACGGGAACCTCCAGGCGCCTGCAGGCTCGCGCCCCGGGAGAGGGCTGGGGAGGTAGGTCTAGGCAGCTCCCGGCCTCTCCAACCACTCCGGGCTGCTCCGGGCGCTCTGCAGGTCAGGGTCGGCCGCTGCCCGCGCCAGCAGGGTCTGAAGTGGGCTTCTGTCCTGGCTGCTGCGCGCCTGTTCCCAGGAGGGTGGTGCTGGCACGACCCGGAGGAGCAAAGCGCTTCAGGACAGCGAGCGGATCCCAGCTTCCCGGAGCCATCCCGGATGCCACTTCAGATGGGCTTGCCAGTTCGTCTCTCTCGTCCTCTCTCTTTCGAGACAGGGTTTCTCTGTGTAGTCTTGGCTGTCCCGGACTCACTGTAGAGCAGGCTGGCTTCGAACTCACAGAGACCCTTCCGCCTCTGCCTCCCCGAGTGCTGGGATCGCAGGCGTGCGCCACCACGCCCCGCCTGGGGCTGGCAGATCTTACCCTGCTAGACCGCTGGCTCCCCGGGTCAGCCCCTGCTGGGGGCCTGAGGCCCGTGCTCCTGAGTGCCCGGGAGGGTGGAACTCGGTGTGGGCTCCTGAAAAGCGCCGATCCCCACAGAATGCCCCGCCCCCTGCCTGCTCGCTAGCCGGGGCTCCACAGGTGCTGCTATTATTTAACATTGAACAGCTATATTAAGCCCCGACGAGGCTGCTGGGACGCGGCAGATTTATTTTAGGACATCCCTGGCTTGTGACTTCACACCCATGCCCTGCTGCTAGCCAGCCTGCTTCCTCCTTGATTGTTTTTGTTTTCTTTGGGGATTGAGTTGTGCTCCGTAGCCCACACTTGGCCTCAGGCTTGGAATCCACCTGCCTCATCCTCCCCCCCACCCCCACCCCCGACGCAGCTAGTATTACAACCGAGCACGGAAACCTTCACCTTTCACTCTCTTCCTATCTTGAGGTCAGCTTCCCCACCAACTGGGTCCCCTTGAGGATCCAGGCTTCCTAACCCCTGGGGGAGTTCCAAGGATGACGCCGCTTTTTTATATGGAGAAGACAAAGGCCAGAAAGATGCTGGGTAGCTTATTAAAAGGCACACAGCCAGCAGAAATTTCGAGAACCCAGTTTTGGATGACTCTAGACTAGACTCTACCCCCTCCCTCCGTCCCTCCCTTCCTCCCACCGCCCCCCTTTCCCCCCACCTGGGACAGATACCTAGGGAGGCATAAGACAGGAAGAGTTATTTTTAAACTGTGACCCCAGGGACCCCGCCTAGCTCCGAGGAGCCCCCGAGAAGCTCTGGTACTTCTGGGCTCTGACATGTGGGGAGCAGGCGAGAGGCTAAGACTGTCGGGCAAGCCAATGCCAGCTCGGGCGAGGGGTCTGCCGCCCTGCAGGGACTAGGGTGGCAGGGTAGGTTCTGAGAGGCCTGACCTCTGGGCCCCGTCCCTGGCTGGTTCGCAGAGGTGTGAGTCCTACAAAACGGGGTCCGTTCTGGCTCTGGCCAACCCGTGGGACATCTTGGGTGGCCAGCCCTTGGTCCTAGGGTCATTTTCCTGGGTTCCTTGAAAACTCAGGCCGAATCCTGGGGGTCTGCCCACAGCAAATTTGTGATGTTTTAGAACTGTTAAGAGGAACTCGAAGGGAGGTGGCAGAAACGGCAAAATACAGGTTTCCGTTTATGCGTGACACCTGGCTTTAAGCATGTGTATACACACAGACATGCGCAGGCACATGCGTACGGCAAGAGAGCAGAAGGCCGTCACGTGGGAGAGGGAAGGCACCCACAAGATGAGGGAGGGCAGACGGGTGACAAACAGGAGCCAAGGGTGGGTACGATGACATCTATTCCCTGTGAAGATTGTCACAGTGAGCCACCATTTTGTGCACTAACTGTAAAATTAAACACAAAACAAGGACTGAGTCCACGCGTGTAGGAGGGGTTAAGCTTGGAAGGTTGGTGGTCACGGCTCTCTGACCAGGATTGCTGGGGAAATCTGCAATATTTGGGGGTTTGCCGCCCACGAGTCCCTAGTGGGTAACCCTGAGGCCTGATCTGCAAGCACGTTGGTCCGAGGTGCCTGGAGGAATTGGGGTCAAGAAGCATTCTTGGAGTGTGCTTGAAGGAAGAGG
Organism: Rhombomys opimus; assembly: GCA_010120015.1. Classification (NCBI taxonomy): domain Eukaryota; kingdom Metazoa; phylum Chordata; class Mammalia; order Rodentia; family Muridae; genus Rhombomys; species Rhombomys opimus. The sequence goes on from REGO01000034.1 coordinate 1,128,744, forward strand.
CTCCCGTGATGCTCTGCGGTGGGGTTTTGTGTGTGTTGTACCTACAGGAAGTCTCACCAGGAATGCTCGGGGAAGGCCGGAGGGCGGGGCCGGCCCCGACAGGCCCGACGCCACAAGACGTGCCCCACCCCCCGGGAGATCAGCAAGGTTATGGCGTCCATGAACCTGGGAGTGCTGGGTGAGAGCAGCTGCAGCGAAGAGGAGCTTCTAGAGAAATGCATCCGGTGCTTCGGTGAGCAGCCCTGCCGGCGGCCACTCGGCCCTAAGGCCCTGCCTGCCTCCCGCAGCCTGGCTGTACGGTGGAAAACTGCTGAGGAGGAGGAGTCTTGTCTCTGTGTTAGTGATGAGGAGAGCTTCTGTCTAGGGGCTTTGCTCTGAAGGCAGAAGGATAAAGTTTCCGGTCTAGCTGGCGTGATATGGCGCACCACTTTGATCCCAGCACTCCGGGGCAGAATTTGAGGCCAGCCTGGTCTAAATAGCACGCTCCAAGCCAGCCAAGGCTATACATAGTGATATCCTATCTTAAAAAAATAATAATAATAAATTAAGGGCTGGAGAGATGGCTCAGAGGTTAAGAGCACTGGCAGCTCTTCCAAAGGTCCTGAGTTCAGTTCTCAGCAACCACGCGGTGGCTCACAACCATCTATAGTGAGATCTGGTGCCCTCTCCTGGCCTGCAAGCAGGACACAGTATATATAATAAAGAAAGCTTTAAAAAATCGATTAATAGAGGGGCTGGATGATTAAATCATGGCCTATGCGTGTGTCGCCCGGGTCCAGGCTGATTCTGTTCCCCTCTTCCAGACTCAGCCGGCAGCCTGCGCCGTGGAGACCACTTTCTCAAGATGGTCCTGACGATGCACAGCTGGGTGCTGGGCTCCGCAGACCTCGCTGCCCGTCTGCTGACCTCATATCCTCCCAGAACCATCACCTCCATCCAGAGGGCTGAGGGCAGACTGTAAACTCCCGGGAGATGGGCACAGGGGGTGTAGGCAATGCGGACGCTGGAGAATGGCCTTGACTTAGAACTCAAGTACCAGAAGGCGGCCAAAGATGCCCAGGAGCTGAGGCAGCTACAGATCTGTTACCTGGTCAGGTGGGTTCGGGCCAACCCCCTCAATACCACGAAACTCCTCTCCGGACCCTGCAGCCTGGTGTCTGCTCCAGCTCCACACACTCAACCTCCCTTTCTTTTTCTCTTTCTTTCTTTTCTATCTTCTTTCCTTCCTTTCTTCCTTCCTTCCTTCCTTCCTTTCCTTCTTTCATCCTTTCTTTCCGTTCTTTTCTTCTTTTCTTCCTTCCTTCCTTTCTTTCTTCTTTCTTTCTTTTCTTTTCTTTTCTTTTCTTTTTTTTTTTTATTTCCAGACAGGGTTTTCTTATATAGCCCTGGCTGTCCTGGAACTCATTCTGTAGACCAGGCTGGCCTTGAACTCAGAGACTGGCCTGCCCCTGCTTGCCAAGGGCTGGGACGAAAGGTGTGTGCCACCACCACCCAGCCTTTTTTTTTTTTTTTAACCCTATTTTCTAAATACGCATGCCGAGGCTCAACAGATGTCTCGGTGGTTAAGAAGAGCACTTGCTGTGCCTTAGAGGACCCGAGTGCAATTCCCAGCACCCACATGATGGCTGATGACTGTCCCGTTCTAGGGCACCAGACATGCACATGGTAGACATTCATACGTGCAGGCAAAGCACTCATGCATACAAAGTGGAAGGGGAAATTTAAAAACCACCCCTAATCTGAGTTCCTGAGACTCCCCCCCCCAACACTCTTCAGAACACACGATTCTTGGAGATCTCTGGCCAGACCCCATAGGCCCGCCCAGGTGAGACCTCACTCCCCCATTCCCCAAAAACTGCATCGCCTTGACTCCCTAAATCTTCCCCAGTCTAGTTCCTGACGCCCCTACTGTCTCACGTCCCTATCCTGTTTTAAGAGCCCCCGCTCCTACCCCAGAGGTCTCCCCATCCTTTGGGTCACCCCTCTAAACCCTGACTCCAGCAGCCCGATACACGTAAATACCCTTAGTTCCATGTCTAGGGCTCCTTAGCCGAAGGCCCCGTTAACCGCCTCGCCCTAATGCCAGCTCGAGTTTACCTCCCATCTCCGAACCCCTCCCAGGTACTGGCAGACCCATTATCCTGAGGCCCTGCACCAGGAGCCCCAGCTGGAAGGAGTCATAGGTCGGTTTTGGGCCGCTGCAGCTCAGGAGGGCAGTGTGGCCCAAAGGAGCCTGGGAGATGCCTCCAGCCTGTGAGTCAGCCCCCCTCCCCCGCCCCCACACCCCCCCACACCCTCAACCCTCCGATAAGCTGTCCTTGGCTTCCAGCCTGAGTCCCGGAGGACCCGGCCCCCCAGCTCTCGTGAGCAGCCCAGGCCTGGGCAAGAAGAGGAAGGTCTCCCTGCTCTTCGACCACCTGGAGACGGAGGAGCTGGCTCAGCACCTCACTTACCTGGAGTTCCGGTCCTTCCAGGCCATCACGGTGAGAACAGCTTTCCAGCCTGCTCCGAAGCAGGACGCAGAACGGGGGTGGGGGCTGCTCCCAGCACGGCATCTGGCGGCATGGCAATTCCACTGTCTTTTCTGTTATCAGTAGCATAGTTCTGTTCTCAACGCTGGTGACTGACCAAACTCCGAGTCTCGCTGTGGTAGGCAAGCTCCCTGAGCCACGTCCCCAGCCCAGATCATAAACTCTTATTTGACACAGGGTCTCACTGTGTAACTCTGGCTGGCCTGGAACTCGTTCTGCAAACCAGGGGCTGGCCTTGAACTCAGAGGTCCGCCTGCCTCTGCTTCCTGAGTGCTGGAACTGAAGGTGTGTGCCATCACTCCTGGGTACACACTGAATGCTTTGTTGTTGTTTTTTCAAACAGGGTTTCTCTGTGTAGCCCCGGCTGTCCTGGAACTAGCTCTGTAGACCAGGCTGGCCTCAAACTCACAGAGATCCTCCTGCCTCTGCCTCAGCACTGCCTAGCCAGACAGAACCCTCTTAAGTGGGTCAAACTGGGCCACAGGAGGGTCTAAGACAATGAGTCCTGAGTTCAAATCCCGTTGCCTTATTAACTGTGTTTGGAAGACATGCTGGATACAGTATGACCTGTAGGGGTCTATCTTCTTGTTCTATCTCCTGGGTGCCAGGTTCAGGCCCCCACAAACATTTATTCTCCCCCCACCCCCCCCTTATTCCTCACTTACTACCTGTCTGCCCCACTGTGTGGAGATAGAGGTCTTGTGGCCCCCACCTGTGTCCAAAAGTGACTGAACTCTTTCCCACTCCCTCCACACCTAGCCTTAGAGATGCGTGCCAACACAGCTGGTCTCTGCAGGGCTGAAGATCAGAGCTTTGTGTACGCCAGGCGGGCATTCTGCCAAGGGCCTGAGTCCCCAGCCCCTCTCAGGTCCTTTTTACCTGGCTAGCTTTGAGCTGGTTTCCCAGCCTCTCAGGTGACGCACTCATAAAATGAGAGGCCATACCACTTCCCAGAGTGGGTGACAGGATGAAAAAAAAAAAAAAACGCTTAAAGGTGTCCATTGCCATATGTCGTGGTGGCACTGAGGCGGCTTAAACGGGAGAGCAGGAAGTTCAAGGCCAGCATGGACTCCCTGAGACCCTGTTGCAAAAAATGCCCACTGCGGTTCAATCACAGAGGCGAGCGTCACCGAGCATTTCAAGCCACGGCACCTCAGCTCCCCCGTATGGGAAGGTTGGGAAATTAAAACAGGGTAAATACGGCTCCCACCCAAGACCAGAGCGTGGTTCAGAGGAAACACCATCCGAGGAAAACCTTTGAAATAGCTGTATTTCACTTCCCTCAGGGCAGCCGCGTGTGCCTCTGTGTTGAAACGTATCAGTCGCTAACAGCTAGACACTGTTTTGAAGGAAAGTGGGGAGCTGGTTCCTGTAGGGACAGATTTCCAGGCTGGGCTGTTGTGTGCATGCATGCACACGTGTGTGCTTGTGTGGTGTGGCGGATGTGAGTGTGGAATGTACGCGCTGTTGAGCAGAACAGGTAGAAGCCAATTTCTTTTTTATATTATTTAATTTTACTTTCTGTGCATTGGTGTGAGGGTGTCAGATCCCCTGGAACTGAGAGTTGTGAGGCACCGTGTGGGTGCTGGGAATTGAACTCAGGACCTCTGTGGGAGCAGCCAGTGCTCGTAACCGCTGAGCCGTCGCCCCAGCCCCTGGAAGCCGCTTTCAAGTCTCCTTTCCCATCATTCCCTTTGCTGACCTCCCTGCAGTCAGGCATGTAATAACGAGCACACACGCTGGAGAAGGATGCGGTGATGCCGAGGACCCACAGCAGCCTGTGGGGAGACTGAGGCTGGACCTCGCTAAGGCGTTAGAGGTTGGGGCTGCCAGAAGATGGAGTGTGAGCCTCACGATCCAGCCTGACCCGTCCTGCCCTCAGCCCCGAGACCTGCGGGGCTATGTTTTGCAGGGCTCGGTGAGGGGTTGTCCCGCTCTGGAAGGGTCCGTGGGTCTGAGCAACAGCGTGTCCCGTTGGGTGCAGGTCATGGTGCTGAGCCGCCCCGGGCCCGCACAGCGCGCCCAGGTACTGGACAAATTCATCCGCGTGGCACAGGTGAGCTCTTGACCACCCCGTCTTTCCGTTGATTATTGTGAGGCCGGGTCTCTCTAGGTTGCTCTGTCTGTCCTGGAACTCACCTGTGTAGACCAGGCCGGTCTCGAACTCCCCCCTCTGCCTACTGAGTGCTGAGGTTCTTAAAGGCATGTACCACCATGCTGGCCTCTACTTGTTTCTGGGACTGTAGAGTTGGGACAGCTATCTGACCCTCCCTGTTGCAGCCGTTAAAGTGTGTGTGTGTGTGTGTGTGTGTGTGTGTGTGTGTGTGTGTGTGTGATGTGTATGCACATGGCACTGAAGTTACAGGAGGCGGTTGTGAGCTGCCTGATGCGGGCACTGGGAATGGAACTCAGATCCTCTGCAAGAACTGTATGTGCTCCTAACCACTGGGCCATCCCTCCAGCCCCTGCCACCAGCCTCTGGATCCAACAGCCATTCACCACCCACCACCCCTATGACATCACACCCTCAGAGTCCACACTCCTGGGATCTAGCTGGAGACTGTGAGCTCGATTCCACAGTTAGGCCTTGCTTGGCCCCACCAGCTGGCTGGCTGTTTGGGAATTAACACGGCTGCCCAAGCCCCAAACCAGGGATTCTCCCCCCGCTGCAGAGAAAGGGGCCTTCCCGTCCCCCAGCTTCGCATGTCCAGTCCTCAGGGCCCCCTCTGTGTCTTTGGGACAGCGACTGTATCACTCTTACTGATACTTAGATACAGAGGGACAGTCCAGCCTCTCTGGCCCCGACCTGTTGAGTCAGCCTCCTCTCTCTTCTGGGAAAAGGGAAGCCCTGTGGTCAGGCCTCTTTGAACATCTCCGAAGCAGACCACGCCCTTCCTATGAGCCTCCCAGCGCCTTGCTTCCTCTTGCTTGGCCATTTGTTTCCATGCTGGGGATTGAACCCAGGACCTCCTGCACTCCAAATAAGCCCCTTACCACTGAGCCACATCCCCAGCCCCCGACTGGTAGGTTCTAGGCAGGTGCTCTGCCACTGAGCCATATCTTGCTGGGCTCTCTAGACCAGGGTGGGGCTGGCTCAGCCTGGGTCTCCTTGGGCTGAGCATCTTCTGCCTGGTCCCGCCTCACCTCTGTCCACAGTGACTTCCACCCCTCAAGCTTAGACTAGGGAAGGAGCAAGGATTCCCGATACCTGCAGACCACACGCCTGTCCCACGCCAGGTCACTATTATCCTACTCAGTTCTACCTGGTGCCCAGCCCCCACCCACAGTCCACGCCCTCACCCCCGGGCCTCTCAGAATCGCTCGACCCCCGGAGCCTGACTCGCACCATACAGACCTGTCTAGTCTCCAATACACGCCTGGCCCCTCGCCAGCCTGACCCACTCGCCTGCTCACAGCGGTCCACGAGCACACGTGACCGAAACGCCGAGCTCAGCAGCCCCTGCCCCACCCCGATCCCCTGTCCTGTGGTACCTTCCTCTGCTGTTCCAGAGGCTTCACCAGCTGCAGAATTTCAACACGCTGATGGCGGTCACAGGGGGCCTGTGTCACAGCGCCATCTCCAGACTCAAGGACTCCCACGCCCACCTGAGCCCTGACAGCACTAAGGTAACCCCGGAACTCCCCAAAGTCCATAGCGGTCGTGTGCCCTGAGCCCTCGCACATGGCTCTGGAACCAACCTAGGACCCTTCTCCAAACTCTGTAGCCCCCTGGCTAGCCCGTCCCTTTCCCTGGGCCACCTACCGCGGCGGTGCACCCCAGAGAATGCCCTGCTCCTCACGGGCAGATTCTAGGCTAGTGAGCATCCTTCTGTGTGTGGAGTCCGGATTCTGGGGCTCGGAGCCCACAGAAGACGTGGCTCCGCCCCCCC
>REGO01000034.1:1140582-1183232 GCA_010120015.1 Rhombomys opimus
CACACACACACACACACTATTAAACTGACTGCGTAGCCCAGTCTTGCCTCAGCCCCTGGGGTTACAGGCAGGTGTGATCACACCTCAGATTCTTGATCACGGACACATCACAACCATCAAATCAAGACAGATTCACAGACCTCACCCTATCTTTACTGCTAGGCCTGCACTTGACGCTGCCCAGGAGCCAGGCGGTCCCAGGGCCTGGAGACACCGGGAGCTACACAAACAGCCCCTGCCCTCACACAGCGCATTTGCCCGCTTGGGTTGCCCGCTTCTAACATCCCGATGGTTCCCTACGTTTGAGATTAGCTCCAGGTTCCTGCGGTTCTGGTTGATTCTCAGAGACATTTCCAACCCTGCCGGCTCCCACCGCCCCCTCCCACGCTCCGTCCGCCCGCCCGTCCAGCTAACCGAGTCTCCTTCCTTTCCCCAGCTCTGGGGTGTCACCAAGCAAGGCTACCGATGTCGGGGTAAGTGAGCCGCCCCCTCGAGGGAGGGCTTCTCTGTCTGCAGGCCGCACGGATGAGGCGCTGTTTTAATAGTCCCCCCTCCCCCCACCTCAGACTGTGGGCTGTGTTGTCACCGACACTGCAGGGATCAAGTGAGAGCGGAGTGTAAGAAGAGGCCAGAGACCAAGGGGGACATGGGTCCCCCAGGAGCGCCTCCTGCCCACTGTGGTGAGACACAGAGCTCAGCAGTGCTGGGGGGGGGGGGATCGTTCCTAACATCATGAAGCCCTTCCAGTCATAGCCACATCTTTTCCACCCGTCACACCACAAACAGGTTCTGAGGAAAATCTCTCCTACACACTAGCCCTGGATCCCGAGTCTGGTCACCGCCTCTGCCATGCTTGGACCCAGACAGAGTCCGAGAACTCTTCCTGGGATCCTGAGATGGTAAGGAGTCCCTAGCTGGATCCCGGAGAGGCAGGCCATTTGTCTGGGAAAGCAGATCCAGAAATCCCAGACAAGTAAACCCGTGGAGAAATCCTCGCCTGGACGGGAGGGTATAGACATGCACTGATTTTTTTAGGGGTTCTGTTTTTGTTTGGTTTTGTTTCTTTTGGCTGGTTGGCTTGGTTGGTTGGTTTTGTGAGACGGTGCCTCACTGTGTGTCTTGGTTTACTCTCTGTTGCTGTGGTAAAACACTGACCAAAATCAACTTAGGAAAGGAAGGGTTTATTTGATTTGCATTTCCACGTCATTGTCCATTTTTGCAGGAAGCCAGGACAGGAAGTCAGACAGAGGCAGGAACGGAAGTGAAGAACATGGAGGAATGCTGCTTGCTTGCTTGCTTGCTTGCTCGCTCTCCATGGCTTCCTCAGCTTCCTTTCTGACAGAGTCCAAGACCGTTTGCCTGGGGGCAGGCCCTCCTACACTAATCATTAATCAAGAAAATGCCTTACGGAGGTGCCCACAGGTCAATCTGATGGAAGCAATTCAATTGAGGTTCCCTTTTCCGGAGGAACTATTTTGTGTTACATTGGCAAAACCTAGCTAGCCACTTTGTAACCCAGGCTGGCCTCAAACTCACAGCCCTCTTGCCTTCACTTTCAGTGTGCTGAGACTATAGACATGTGCCGCCATGTCCAGTGGACACGAAATAACAGCAGTCTTGATATACTCAGGGGACAGCACAGAAAAAAAAGATTAAGGGGAAAAAAAATAAAGCTAGGAATGGTGGCCCAAGCTTACAATCCTAGCACTGAAGAGGCTGTGTTAAGAGAGTACACACAACCTCAAGGCCAGCCTGTGTGGTGAGGATCCCAGTCAGACAGACACTGTGAGAGACCCTGTCTCTAGACAAAAAAAATGGTAAAGTGAGAATAAGGCCAAGGCACTCACCTACCCAGGTGCCCTTGACATACTCTCCGGGGTCAGGGTAGGCAGCATCCACTAAAAGATAAGGCCAGATATAAGGTCAAGAGCTACAGTAAATATTATTGGCACGGTTTCCACTCCTGGAAGGCAGAGACTTTGCGTGGGGGTTGGTTTACTAACTTAGCCACAGTCTGAGTGAGACATTGGCCCTGGCTGTGAACTGTCCGCTAGGTAAATGAAGTGCTCCTCATTGTGTATTCTTCCTTCCAGGTGCCCTTCCCGGGACCAGTTTCACCGTCCAAAGCTCCCTCGAAGCCCAGTGACGAAACAGCATCTTGACTCCTTTCCCTCACTCCCCTAACGATTGCCTCCTCCACACCAACACTGCCTCTGACAAGCACCCATCTTCTTTCCCCTAGCAAAAGCTCTTTTGCCCTGTCTGTCGCTCATCCTTCTCCCCTCCTCAGCGTCTGTGCCTCTGTGTTGGATGTATTTGGGCTCCGGCTGTGCCATCCCCCCAACTACCCACTTCCCAGATAAGGAGATAAAGCTTAATAAGGTTAAGCCTCAAGCCCACGGTATAAGGCAAGACTCATACCTGTTCTAAAACTGAAGCCCTGAACCAGTGGACCACAGGGGCCAGCTGGCCTGGGTCGGGAGGTTGTGGGGATGCACAGAGTTCTAACCAGTGGCAGGGAGGAGTCTGGCGTGGGCAGTGTGGCCTCCGGTGGCTTGCTCAAGGTAAAACCCAGTCCTGTGGTTTACAAGGTCCCTTTCCACGTCTTTCCTCGTTCGTCCTCTGCCACAGACACTGGTCTCTGTTCCTAGAACAGAACATGCCCCCCAATATTCCTACCTCAGGGCCTGTGACTAGCCGTCCCCTCTATCGGAAATGTTCTTTGCCAGATGTGGCTCACCTGCTGTAGAACTTGGCTCAAGCGACACCCCCTCGTCTGAGCCTGGCCTCGGAGATGTCACGCAAACGTGGTCCCACCTTCCCTCCCCGCTTTATTTTTCCCCGTGCTGTTTTGGTCCTCTAACAAAGCAGACGCTCACCCTTTATCTTGTTAAATGTCTGTCTCTCCTCGCCAGGGACTGCTCCCCGAAGGAGAGATGTTTGTATGTGTTATCCCGCAGTGTCCCAGATGCCTCGCACGGGGTCGGTACCGGGGAGCACCTTCGAAGTGTTTGTCCGACGCCTCAGACGCTGTGACGTCTTTCCCCACACCACAGGAAAAGCAAAAGGCCCGTCCACTCCTGGGGCCAGAAATCCCCGGCCCCTCCACAAACCCACACTCCCCGAACTGGCCCCTCCAGAAACAGCTCCTGTAGCCATCAAAAGAATTAAATTTATTTTCAGACAGCGTGGCTCACGGCATGGGGTGGTGGGTGTGGGGGGGCACTTCGGGAAGGCGGGGCTTGCCGAGGGGAACCCTCACAGTGACTCCCCAAGGGTGAGCAACAGCACCAGCTCCAGACAGGCACTGCAGTGGACCTCTCGGACCCTTTACTTCTTCTTCTTCCTGCGGCCCCCACGCTGCTGACCGCCCCTCCCCCTCCCTCCATCTTCCCTTCGGCTCCTCCAGGTAGGCATGGGCGCCTCCAGCTCACCGGGGCGTCCCCCTCGGTCTGGCACATCGCCCATAAGCACCTGAGAATTGATTAGACCTGAGTCTCAGTGTCGGGGGGGGCACCCCATCATCCCAGCATTTGGGAAGTGGAGGAGGATTGAGGGTTCGGGGCCAGCCTCTTGGCTGCATAGAGAATGGGAGGCTGGCCTGGGCTACAGGAGACCCTCTCTCAAAGAAAATAAAAGCCAGGTGACGGTACACACCTTTAACCATGGCACTCAGGAGGCAAAGGTAGGAGGATCTCTGAGTTAGATGCCTGGTCTACAGAGGGAGTTTCAGGACAGCAAAAGCTACACAGAGAAACCCTGTCTCCAAAAAACCAAAAACAAAAAAAGATAGAAAATTCCCTTCCAGCTGCCATGTAGAGTGGATAGCTTGAGGCCAGAAGCCAGGAAGCAAGTAGAACACTGGGCCAGGGGAACCCCGAAAGGCCAACCTGAAGGGCAAGGGAGCCCAGCCTCCCCCATGCCCACCTTGTTGATTGCACAAGCAGTCCCTCGGCGGGCAGCCACGCTGGTAGCAGGGACCAGACGGGAAAGGTCGGCCCGGGCAGCCAGGACGTGTGCGACAGAGACACCGGATTGCGGGGTCAGGAGCCTTCGGATTGGGAGCAGCACTGCCTTCATGGCTTCCCCTTGGGCCTGGAAAGGGGAGAAGGCACACGTGGAGAAGGCGCGCGAGGGCGTGTCCCTGCTTGCCCCACGCTTGTCTATGCTTTGGAGGGGGTTTTCTCCAAGGCGATGTGCTGTGGTGGAGAGCTGGGCGTGGCAGCCCAGAACTGGAGTCTCCGCACTGGGGAAGTGGAGGCTGAAGGATCAGGGGTTCGAGGTAATCTGCAGCTACATGGCAAGTACAATCTTACTAAAAGAAATGGTTGCCCGTGTAAGGGATGGACCCTGGGTGACAGTCAAGGTCCCAGGCTACCACCCTTGGCAGGGGTTGATGCGGGTGCCATTACGTTACGATGGCAGAGGATGGGACATGCCAGATCTAACTGCCCACGCTTGCGAGTTTCAGTCTCCAATACTAGAGGCCAAAGTGAACTCATTTTTTTTTCCTTATAACTACCCAGTTTCTGGTATTTTGTCTTGGCAACCTAAATCCAGTTAAGCTAGTCTCACTGCCCATTTAGTGACACAGGGCAGTAGTTCTGTGGATACAGCCACCTGGGGGCTGGGCGTTCTGGGATGCTCTTAAAGCCCCGATTGTCTAGAACTCCTGAACCTCGGAAGAGTCACCTGTGGATGGAGAGACGGCTCGACAGTTTAGGGCACTTACTGCTCCTCCAGAGAACCTACTGTCCAGTGCCAGTACCCACAAGGCGGCTCACAGCCGTCTACGCCTCCAGTTCCTGGGGACCTGACGTCCCTTTCTGGCCTCTGTGGATACTGTGAACCCATGATGAGGGTACACAAATAGTCCAAACTGAAAATGAAATCTTAGCCGGGCACGGTGGTGCATGCCTTTAGTCCCAGCATCCAGGGAGGCAGAGGCAGACAGATTGATGCATGGTCCACAAAGAGAGAGAGAGATTTTTTTTTTTTTTTTTTCTTGAGACAGGGTATCTCTCTAGCCCTGGCTGTCCTGGACTCCCTTTGTAGACCAGGCTGGCCTCGAACTCAATGATCCACCTGCCTCTGCCTCCAGAGTGCTGTGATGAAAGGTGTGTGCCACCACACACACACACACACACACACACACACACACACACACACACACACAGGCACTCCTTTAATCTAAAGTGGCCTGGGCCTTGGAATCCCCAAAGGCGTATCCCCACCCTTGACCCGCCGCCGCCCTACAGCCGTGCTTCCCCAGTGGGCCTGCTTATTCCTGCTGAGCTCCCCACACCTCTGCCGGGTCACCCCAGTGGAAAGCAGCTGTCGTGAGGTCAAGACGCCTCAGGAGGAGGCAGCGGCGGCAGCAGTACTGTTCTGTCAGGCTTTGGGACAGAGACTCCAGGGCTTCCTGGAAGAAAAGAACCTGGTCAGTCAGGCCAAGGGCCCCGTCTTGGGGGGGGGGGGGACACACTGCTCACGGCCGTCTACACAGGCTCTTACCCATTGTGACGTATCCAGTGGGGAGTTAAGGAGGGGCTGCATGGACTCTGGGGGTAGGGAGGGCAGCAGCTCAGAGATCTGGGGGGAGAGATCACCAAACGCTAATGAGGCACAGGATGGACCTTCCCCAGGGCTCCAGTCACCCTCAGCCACACGGACCTGTGTGTGCAACAGCAGTGTTAACGGGCTTTGTCAACCTGTCACAGATCTAGACCTACCCGAGGAAAGGGATTCTCCGTCAGACTGACCTGTAGGCAGGCCTGCTGAGGTGTTTTCTTAATTGCTATTCCATGTAGGGGTGCCTAGGCCTCTGGGGGCAGTGCCATCTCTGGGCAGATGGGGCTGGGCCCATCCTCCCAAAAAGTTTCCATATAAAAGGTAGCAAAGGCTGGACAGACGGTGCAGGGGTTAATGGCTGCGGACTTCCGTTCCCAGCACCCACACGGGGCTCACAACCATCTATAATGAGATCTGGTGCCCTCTTCTGTCGTGAGGTGTGTACGCAGCTAGAGCACTTGTATACATAGTAAGTGTTTGAACCGGGTGGTGGTGGTGGCGGCACACACCTTTAACCCCAGCAAGGCCAGGACAGCCAAGGCTATACAGAGAAACCCTGTCTGGAAAACTCAAAACACAAAACCAAAAAAACAAAAAACAGGAGTGCGCTAGTAAAGTTTCCCCATGGTCTTGGCTTGAGTTCCTACCACGGTTTCCCTCAGCCATGGGCTGCAACTTGCAAACGAAAACAAACCCTTTCCTCCCCAGGCTGTTGTGACCAGAGCTGTAAACCATCCCTGTCGTCGGGTCGTTCTTTCTAGAGCTGGTTTTGAAGACAGGAACCTCTCCCCAAGTAAGGTAACTCAAGAGGGGACCCTGCCTCTCTACCTTGTCATGAAGCTCCCGAAGTAGCTGGCTAGCCAGGGTTCCACGCAGGGGTCTAGGGAGTCCCAGGGCTTGAAGGGTTAGCATCAGTTCCTGAACCATGCCGTCTCCCTCCTTTTCGCCTTCTCCAAAGGATGGCACAGGGCTAGGATCCGGCTGGAGCCGCAGATGCAAGAGGCGAGCAGCCTGGAGCTCCGAGCAAAGAAACCCTAAAAACATGGACAGTCCTGTCCAGCGCGCACCCTGGCCCCTCCCCCAGAGCAAGCCTCTCTCCTCCAGCCCACTTCCGACACGCCCACCAGCGCCCAAGCATCCAATTCAACCCACTAAAGCTTCCAGAGACGCCTCCGTCGGAATTCCAGCTCGGCCCTAGTCTGACCCCACCTACCTACCGCCTTCCAACGCGCGTCAAAGCGTTGGCCACGCCCCCGGGGAGCCCAGGCTCCGCTCGGAGGCCCCGCCCCCAGGAGGCCCCGCCCCCCGCCGCCTCCCCGGGCCTCCCCGGCTCACGCAGCAGGCGCAGGCCGCCGCCGGGCTCCCGCAGGACCGTGGCGCAGTCTCCGCCGCAGAGCGCGCGATCCGGGCAGTGCAACGCCCGCAGCAGGCCGGCCAACTGCCGCAGGAACTCCTCCTCCGCGTCCGGCGGGCCTGCGGGAGGAGGCGGCCATCAGGGAGCGGCGGGTCCCGCGGACACCCCCCCCCCCGCCGTCCACCCGGATCCCCACGCACCGTGGCCAGCGCCCAGCACTGCGGCGCCCTCCTCTCGCCGCTCCAGAGCCCCCAGGGCCGTCAGCTCGGCCGCCAGCCGCGCGCACAGCTCCCTGAAGTCCGCACACGCGGGGCCCCGAGACGCCGCCTCCGGGAGGGCACCGTACCTGCGGCGGGGCGCGCGTCAGGGCCGGCCCCTCCGTCCGCGTCCCCAGGCGAGCGCGCCCTGCCCCGTGCCCCCAGCCACACCGCCGAGGCCCTCACCCCAGGGTCCGCAGGTCGCTGGCCACCGTGGCCCCGTCCATGGCAGCTTCGCCCGGGGACCCCGGGTGCGCGCCCCCTTCCGCCCGGGACAGGCTCCGCCCCGAGGGCTCCTCCTCCCGCCCCCCCCAGCCTCCACCCAATCACATTCTCGTGCGAAGGAGCTTGGGCGCTCCGATTGGCTCGGGAGCCCGCCACGCGCTCCCCTAGGTAACCGGTCCAGGGTTGGAAAATTTACAGCTTGGGGTTAGCATCCCCGGGGTCGCGGGAGGACTGTCCCTACAGTTGGGGACATAAAAGCAAAAAGCAACTTGTTTTTACTTTCCCACTCTCTGCTTTCACACTCTTAAATTTCTCGTTTCGTTGTTTTTGAGGCAGGGCCGCGCTCTATATGTAATGCGTAGCTCAAGCCGGCCTCTTGGTCCCGCTTCCTCCTTCTGTTTGCTGGTTGACAGGCTTGTGACAACGCCCGGCTGACCTTTGCTCTTAAACGCACCCCAGCCCGAGAGTCCACGCACCTTGTTTCCTCTTCCACCGCAGGGTGAGAATGACGTCAGCACACCTTCGCGTCCACTCGTCCACCGCGGCTAAGCCCTCCTTCCTCATCACAGCGGGCTCCTGTGCCAGCCATCCTCTCTCCCTCCCTAGGCCTTTGAAAGAGAGGGCAGACCCCACTGAGAAAACTGCTTCCGAGGGGAGAGGCAGGCAGACAGGACTGAGGTGGACTTCATTTACCAGCTCATGTCCCTACCAAACTGGATCTCCCTCTGTGTAAACTAGGGTCCGAGGACAATTATATACACCATTAAATTTATTTTATGTGCATCATTGCGCTCTCTCTCTCTCTCTCTCTCTCTCTCTCTCTCGTGTGTGTGTGTGTGTGTGTGTGCCTCGTGCCCATGGAAGTCAGAAGGCATACAGCGCCCTGGAACTGGAGTTACAAATGGCTGTAAACCATCAGGTGGTGCTGGGAACCAAACCCAAGCCTTCTGCACGAGCATCAAGTGCCCCTAACCCCCGAGCCACCACCCCAGCCACTAATACACTGTATAAAATGGGGTCTCCCTATGTGTTCCAGGCCGGCCAGCTGAAGACCTCTGCCTCCCTAGGCCCGGGACTGCAGCCTTGTGCCACAGCCAGCCTTTCAAGCACTCATTCTCAAAGACAGCTGGGGGCCTTAACTGGTCTGTTGAGGTGCTTAAAAGGCTTGATACACCCAGTTAACAATACCAAGTAAAGCCAGGTGGTAATGGAGCACCTCTTTAATCCCAGCATCGGGAGGCAGAGGCAAGAGATCCCCGAGTTCCAGGCCAACCACCTCTACAGATCGGCTACTCAGAGAAACCCTGCCTCAAAAAGCCCCAACACATAAATAACCTAACAGGTAGGGGAACCGGAGAGAAGGCCCAACAGTTAAGAACACCAGCTCTCTCACAAGTTAGTTCCCAGTACTGGCCTCAGGGGCTCGTGAGCACCGAGGACCCACCATGCTCTTTTGGCATCTTCGGGCACCCCTGTAAGCTCACATGCAGGTAAATACCAAGTAGGAATAACGCTGTTTCAAAGCCAGGTCTGGTGGCTTAGAGATGTGTTCCTACAGGAAGACTGCCACAAATCCCCGTGTGGCTAGCTCATGGCCACCTGCACCTCCAGCTCATGTGCACACAAGTAAGAGGTTCAGAGCACTGGCTGTTTCCAGAGGTCCTGAGTTCAATTGCCAACAGCTGCAAGGCGGCTCACAACCATCTATAGTGAGGTCTGGTGCCCTCTTCTGGCGGGCAAGTGTAGATGCAGGCAGAATATTGTATACATAATAATAAATCATATATATATATATTTATTAGCTAACAAACTTGACTCCTTTTGGCGTGCCCATGCTAAGCATGTATCCTACCACTGTGCTGAATTCCTAGCTTTCTACCAAACTCCATATATAAATCTACGGACGCTGGCTAGAGATGGCTCAGCTAGGGCTCTTGCAGAGGACCTGGGTTCAAGTCCCAGCAACCACATAGTGGCTCACAGCTGCAACTCTGGCCCTAGGGCCTCTGACAGTAGGTAGCCAGATGGTGCACATACACACATATAAGCAAACACTCATAAAACACAGATCTTTCCTTTTAAATCCCTGGGCTCTCTCGAAACATCCGTTATCCTCACCCTTCCCTATCACACCTGCACCACCACAGGGAGGATATCCCAGAAACCTTGTCAGCCTGTCCCCTCCCCCACCCAACCACAGATAGCCTCTGAAAATCCAGATCATCCTTCCTGTGGCTCCATCTCACTTACTCAGGTTAACAGACTGCAGACAAAGTCACGCAAAGCCCAGCACGCCCTGCCACCTTTCTATCCTCTCCCAGAATTCCCCTTTGCTTAAATTCACTCCCAACTAACCACATACATCCCTGTCTTAGTGACCGGCTGACCCCTGCACACACCCACAGAACCCTCTCGCCTTCTGCAGGTTTTTATTTAAATCTTCATCACCACCAGTGACACATTCGATGTTTAGCATCGAATGGCTGGGCATATAAATCCCAGCTAGTTGGTCATCTTGGGCATGAAGGATGTACAGGGAAAGAAAAGTAGAGGCCAGCACTCCTGGCAAACAAAGGGACCAACACAAATAAAAGACCAGGCTGAGACACGGTCACAGACATTTCTTGGAGCAGATCTCAAGCCACCCCTCCCCCGTCGACAAGGCTGGGTCCATGCCCCATCCTCCCTCCACTTCAGCCTGCACTGACACTAACAATACTGAGGTCACAGACTGGCTAGGAATCAAGATCAGGAAGATAACTGTTGGCATGCCTTCCCCCCAAAAGTCTGAGGGGCAAGCATCCAGAGGGGCAAGCAGCTGGAAAATTGACCTGGGGGCTCCAGGGTCTGAGGTCTTCCTGGCTCCCAGGGTTCAGCCCTCCATGCACCCCAGATAATGGGGGCAATGAAAGGGAATCATGGATCAGAGGTGGGTGTCAGCAGGGAACGGGGCTGGGGGACCTGGGAGAGAAGGTACTGGAAAATGGGGACCAGGGAACCTTCCCCAGCCCCCACTGCTTAATCCAAAGATCTCACAGCACCATACAGCACTCTGGTCCCCCATCCCTCCCCTTCCCATAACGAGGTAGGTTAAGAATGGAGCTTCCCCCCCGCTCACCACGGAAGGGGGAGACCGAGGCACAGAGAGGGGATGGGGACCCAGGCTTCCCCAGCCCCCAGAGTCCCTCTGCCCTCAGCTCTGGTGGGTCTGACAGTGATGAGAGCTGGACAAGGCGGGGGTGTGGGAGGGACAGCCCCTCCTCCCCATTTTCTCTCACCCATCCCCAGGGTCTGGTTGCGAGAGCTGAATCACAGGTTCCGGATACAATAAATAGTTAATAATTTAAAGGAAGTGACACAAATCTTAAACCCTTTGAATCCCAGTCTGGGTAATGAGGACCGGTTAAGTGTCTGTCCAGGTACTTAGAGCCACGTGTAGGTCCTAAGCCCATAAGCCATCGAGACTGTTTTGGCTCTGAAACCTTGGTTCCCCTAACCAGGACACCAGATCCTAGGTACAATGGACACCCCACTCTAGTTAGTGAAAAGCGGCTGTGGCACCCCTCTCCTCCAGAAGAAAAGCATAGGGAATGAAAGAGTGCTGTGCTTTCCAGAGGGACTCCCAACTCAGATGGACCTGAATGAATTAGGGGTTACAGCATGGGAAAGACGTCTGCATGGTTGGAGGGGTTGCATGGTTGTGCGAAGTAGGCAAGGGCAGGCCTTCCTCCGATGGCCGTGCGTGGCCCTTGCAGCTGCCTGCCTCTGCTCGGCGTGTACAAGCTTCTGTGGCACCACCAGGCCCTAGAGGTGGGAGGGGGAAATTGTCTTGGGGAGGGCCCAGATTCCAGGAATCTGAATTCACAATGTTGCAAGGGCCCACCTCCTCTAAAGATAAAGGGGGAAATCGGGGTACTGCTGGGACATTCTAGCTTGTGGGTCCCTGGATGGCAGGACTCGGAGGATCAGGTTGTGAGGCATCTGGGGGCCACTTCAGACTAGAAGAACTTTGAATTCTAGAAAAACTGGAGCCTACAGGTGCTAAGGCCCTGGGGCATCTTGTTGCCGAATGTCTCTGGCATGAAGGGACCAAGGTCTCCGGGCAAGAACAATCCCAAGATTGTGGGGGCTTGAACCCTGCACCTGGGAGTCAGTGGTATCCGAGTCTTAGACCCAGTGCTCTTGGAGTCACTCTAGAGCTGGAAGAGTCAAGGGATAAGAGGCCTGGGTTACCATGACCACCACATCTTCTTCGATCCAGGCTCTCACCCAGCTTGGAGGAGACTGGAAAATGCAGGCAGAAGGAAGCCAATGTTTCCGGAACACTTGGGGTCTCAAAACTCAGGCCTAAGGGAAAATGGAGGGCTAAGCACTAGAAACCGGTGCCTTGGGCCCAAAGTGCTGGCGACCTTCAGCCATACATCTGAGGGTTCCAGGCACCCCAGAGTCCATCCATGAGACCCAGGTTCCCAAGAACTGCCAGCTTGATTTGGTTCCTGGCCCCCTAAGCGTTTTGGTGTCTGATAGCTAGACCTTGGTGAGCTCTGAAAAGGGCCTCCCGGGTCATTTCGGTCAGAAGACACCTCATATTTGAGGATATCTAAGGGCTTAGTGCATTTTAAGTCCGGGGTGCTAGGGAATCTGTGGGCCACCTGCACGTGAGCTGATGGCAGCATCAGGAGTGGGGAGCCTTCAGGCCGGTGTCTGGTGATGTCAAACCATCCTGCTGTCTCTGACCCAAGAGGGTTTGGTGTCTCTGGGTCCCGGGGCTATAAAAACATCTAGATGTGGGAATATCAGGTCTCAGGTGAAAATCCAGGGACCAGTTTCTGGTGATCCTGGCTCCTCTAGTCGTAAGGTCTAAGTCATTTGCTATGGGATCAGGTCTAGCAACTTCTGACTAATCTGGGGGCCGTAATATGAGTGTTTACAATGTCAAGTATGACCCGAGGTCTGGGCTGGGGATTTAGACAGAGTCGGGGTCCAAGGTCCCTGGTTCTCAGGGATGTGAGCTCCTGGGCCCTCATGAGATGCAATGTTTGGAGATGTTATGAGCCTGCCCAGTCTGGGAAGCGGGAGGAAGAATCCGGAATTCAGGACTCCGGGGTCCACCTGACAGACATCCTGATGAAGCTGGGTCTGGGATCTCAGTCCTAGGTTTAGGGTCCAGGTACCAGATCTGGGATCTCTCAAATCCATCCAAGCTCCAAGTTCCAGATGTACCTAAGTTTGAGTTTTAGGTTCCTATGAAGTTCAGGGTCCTGGACCTTCCATTCTGGGTCTTCGGATTTCCAAACCAGCCCAATGATCCTCACCGAGCGGCCTCCTCGTGGCGACCCCCGCAGCCCGCACAGCCACAGCGCGCTGCGACCCAGTGACAGGCGCGCAGGGGCGCGTAGCAGCAGAGACAGGGCACCGCCAGGGACAGCGCGGCCAGGGCGGCCCAGCGTGCCGCAGGGCGTGGGTGGCCTGGCTCACAGGCGCAGGGGTCCGAGAAGTCGCCCTCGGCGTCCGACAGGCAGTGGTACAGCAAGCTCTCGGCGCACCACAGGCAGCTGAGCCTGCGCACTAGCAGGCGACCTGGGTCCGGGGCCTCGGCGCAGCGACCGCCACGCCCATCTGCTCTGCGGCGGAAGAGCGCACGGCAGTGCACGCAGCGCGCAGCCTCCTCGGCCTCCGGGGAGGCCTTGGCCGGAGCAGGGGTGGGGCCCGGGCCCGGGGGCGGACGGGCGGGAGGTGCTGGGGGTGCTGCCTCGGCGAGAGGGGCAGGGAGTGACACTGGGGGACCCAGGGCCGCACCCCGTAATGCACCAGTCTTGGCGAAGCGCACGACGCAGGTCGACAGGGCGAGAGGTGGTGGCGGTCCCGATCGCCGGTAGTCCTCGTAGCCGCGGCCGCCCCAGCCCTGGCTCCCCGCTGCGGCCAGAGACTCCGAGGGTTCGGGAATCCCGGTGAACGGCAGGAGCGGAGGGTAGCTCTGCAGAGTCAAGGGACGAGGCCGGGTTAGGGACACCTGCAGCTCTCCCTCAGTCTCCACAGGCCGCCCAGGTCCGACCCAAAGTCTCAAGATGCAGTCACAGGCTTCAGTCAACGCCGACTGTGTCGCTGCCCGCAAACTCCTGGATTTGAGGTTTAGGCTTGAGGCCCAGTCCTCATCCAGGCGTCTCAGCGCGCAGTGACAGAGGCACGTCGGCAGCCAGCACACATCTGAAGGACCTGGTGACCTTCTGACCTCCCAGTTTGGTCACACTCAAACCCCAGTCTCGCACTCAGGATAAAGTAAACAGTCTTAAGGGGTCCTTCCAGAGTTCCAGCATCTTCTAACCCATTGGAAAGCCTGTCCACATCATCCCCCGAGCCCCTGAGCCGTTCCCAACAACCCAGGCGCCTTTCTTTCTGCCCCAGCACTGGGGATTGAACCCAGCACCTTTCCATGTGCTAGGCTGGCACTCCAGCCCAGGCCTCTATCTATTCCAGGACCGCCTTCAGGCCAGTCGGCCTTCCTTCTCAGACAGCCGGGCCCCCCGCTGCGGTCGGCTTAGGGAGCGTCCGGTTCTACCCCGGCCCACCACCGAGGGCTCACCTGAGCGGAGGAGGCTCACCTGAGCGGAGGAGCGCCGACGTTGTGGGGGCGTGGCCGGCGGGAAGGCAGCCGCGGACTCCACTGTGACGATGGGCGCTGGCGCGGCTGTGGGAGGCGTCTCCTGGCGGCTGTGACCGGAGGAGTCGCTGTCCACGTGGGACTGGGGGAGATTGGCGAGGCCTCAGTCCAGGGACGCCCTTACAGACCTCCTTTCCATGGAGGGCAAGGGCTGTGCAGCTAGGGGGCCTGGGCCCAGACCCTTGCTCAGCCACTGACTGGATGTGTGAGCTCCCCTCAGAGCTTAAAATGGGAGTCCTCACAGTACCTACTCATAAGGACATGTGTGGGTTTGGGCATTATCTCCACTAGACTCCTAACAGCTCAGGTCACCAAGCTACCGGCCATCACACCTTCCTCTCCCTTCCCCACATCCCACTCCCTCGGCCAGCCAGTACATCCCTGCCTCACTTTCACTACGGCTCGAAAGGATATTTTCACCACGTGGACATCTTTCTTCACCCACGCCAGGCCGCTGGCCGAAGCCCCATTTCTCGGGCCCTCTGCTCCTGTTTCTGTAGCCCGGACCTGGCTCCTACCTCCTCTGTTCACAGCCTTTGCTTTACATTCCCTGAGCACCACAGCACGCCAGACACAAAAGCCACTGTTGAGGTTTCCAGCCCTGAAGAAGAGCCTCATACACAGGAACTGTGCGTGGCTGGCTGGAGGGCCACCTCCACCCTCGTGACCTCGAGAGTCTCTTCTACCTGAGGGCCTGGTTCCGTTGCTCCCAGTGTTCTCAACGACTCCCGAAATGCACCTGGGTATTCCGTGCCTCATTCATGATCATTTCGCCCATGCTTTACTGTGTACCAGGTGCTGTTTTAGGGACTTGAGGTGAAGCAAGGAACTGGGGAACGACCCTCGGCCTGACACGCTCGCTCACACACTAAGAAACTAACAGATAACAAAACTGTCTTGGAAGGTGGAGATTAGAACCACAGGAGGGACGCTGGAGATTGTAAGGGGGGTGGGGAGCAAAGGTTTATTTGGGTTTGTTTTTTGGGTTTTTTTTTTTTTTTTTTTTTTAAAGCTATGTGGCCCTGGCTGTAGGCCAACTTGGCTTCAGACCCAGAGATCTGTCTGCCTCTGTCTCCCAAGTGTTTCCTGTGTCACAGTATCCAGCCGGAGAAAGTTTTTTATATTCCAAGATGGCTTCAAACTTGTGACATAGTCCAAGGATGACCTTGAATTTCTCCCCTCCTTCCTTCACCTCCCTAGTGCTAGGACCACTGATGCCGGCTGTGGAACCAAAGCCAGGGCTCTGTGCACTCTAGGCCAGGGGTCTACTAAGCAAGCCCCCCGCCCCAGCCCGAAATTGCAATTTTAAATCGGTTGCTCAGTGAAGCCACCAAGAAGACCTCAAAAAGAAAAGACAATGCATCAGATCTGAAGAACTGTTCTGGGCAGAAGGGCCCCAGGGCAGGGATGCAACCACTCTGTCAATGAGAGCAAGGAGTCTGGTGTGACAAGAACAGGTGAGGGGCAGGCCAGCCTCGGCCCCGGTGGACCTTAGGTACCACCGAGAGCAGAGAGGCCACAGGAAGATTCTGAGTGGGCAAAGGCTGTGATCGGACTCAGCCATTGATAAAAGACCCTTAGTGCTCCTCCTCCCCGCCCACCTAGTGTTGGGGGGTTATCCTAGGGGTCAGGAGAGAGCGACAGGGAGAAGCTGTGGAGATTTTTCAGTTGGGAGAGAAGGTTGGACATGACTGTGCAGGAAGCAGATTCTGGTCCTTTAGAAAGAAAGAAGAACCTGGGCTGGGGCTAGACCCAGTGGTAGAGAGAACACTTCACTAGAGTTTGAGCCCCAAAACTGAGAAAGAAAGAATGGGAGGGAGGGAGGGAAGGAGGGAGGGAGAAAGGAAGAGGGCTGAGAGATGGCTCAGCAGTTAGAGACACTGGCCGCTCTTTCAGGGGATCCTGGGGGTTACAGCATCCCAGGGTGCTCCAGCATCCTTGTGAGGCCTCCCTGGGCACCAGGCACGCAAGCAGGTCACGGCATACAGACAGGCAAAGCACTCATACACATTACAGAAAAAATTAAAGAAGACAGAACCAACATTGTGGCCGATTCTCCGGGAAGCAGGAGAAACAAGAGGCAGTCTGGCACGTGGTGGACCTGTGACCCCATCCTGGGGAGACCGACACGGAAGGACCCTGAGGTCCAGGCTAACTCCAGCGCCTAATGGAACCATCAGTATCTCCCTATCACTCCTCTCCAGACTATCATCGTTTTCCCCGACAGAACCGGGGGATTCTACTGATGAGATCACACCCGCCCTCACTCAGGACACTGTATGGTGCCCTCCCTCAAGATAAAGGAAAAAGCCCTTGTAGTGGGCATATAAGACCCCACACCATCTGTCCCTGGGTCACATGACCTGGGCCGCGGAGTAAGACCCTGTCAAAAAATCGACAGAGTCAAACGATGACTCCAAGTTTACAAGCCTGCAGCTTGGACAGTAACCAGAACACAGAATTATCAAGTCAGAGAAGGCTGGTGGCACACGCCTTTAATCCCAGCACTCAGGATCTCTGAGTTCGAGGCCAGCCTGGTCAACAGAGGGAGTTCCACGACAGCGAGGGCTGCACAGAGAAACCCTGTCTCGACAAAACAAAAACAAAGCAACAAACAAAAGGAATTGTCAATTTGTTTGTCCGTGTGTTTATTTAAACGTTTGTTTCTTTTTCTCTGTTTCACACTGTAAAGCACCAAGAAAAAAAAAGAAGTTTGTTTTGCTAAGTAATATTACCCTTGGTGCCCAAAACAGCGTCTGGTCCAGGTACTTTGTAAGAACCCTTGAACAAATCTAAGAATCACAACAAAACAACAAAACTAAGCAGGGTGTGGAGTGCACCATTAAAATCCTACCCCAGAAAGGATCCAAAGCTGCAGAACAGCCTAGGCCAGAGTCAGAACCTGTGCCCTGCCCCAGCTCCAAAAAAAAAAAGGAAAGAGAGAAGAATGAGCAAGGGAGCCACACATCCCACACCAGTAAACTCAGCACCAGAGGACCTGATCCAAGGTCATCCTCAGATACATACGGAGCTTGAGGCTGGCCTGGGGTACGTTAGACCCTATCTCAAAATAAATTCATAAATACATGTGAAAGGACAGAAAAAGTAGAATAACCATGGCTGAATTGGCATCATCGGTTTGGGCCTGATTTGGTGGTGGTGCCCCTAGCATGTGGCCTTTTGCCAAGCTACACAGCAAATAAATATTCAGAAATATGTGTAGACCAGAACCAACCCCCTGCCCTCCCGTGGGAGAGGGACCCCCAAGACTCACCGTCAGAGGGCAGGGTGTCTCTGCAGTGTCCTGGGAAGGGGAGGACGAGGAAGAGGAAGAGGAGGGAGTGAGCGAGCCTAGGGCAGGGAGAGAGGCAGAAGTGAGTCCCCAGACCCCAGCTTCTCCCGTCTGTCCCCCAGGTCTGTCCCCAGGCCGAGGGTCTGTGCCTGCCCTGCTCACCTCGGCTCAGCGCAGCCAGCGCAGCCAGCAGGCTCTTCTGGAACTCGTCAGCCTCAGCAGGACTTTGAAACGTCAGGCCGAACTTGCAGTCACCCAGACTCCAGTGGTGGAAGATGGGGTTCACTTTGTTGTAAACCAAACCTGGCCTCAGGGGACACTCCAGGGTGGTCTGAGGGGCGGGGAGGGGCTAGGTCAGGCGACCTGGCCACCCTGTGACTTTCAAGCCCCGCCCCTGCGCACACCCCAGCCCTACGGCTCGGCTCCCACCTCCAGGTGTGCCCAGACACTGCCACACCCTGGTTTTAGCAGGCGCTTCTCGGATTCTGCAGTGTTCCTCCAACCCTTTGATTTCTACACTAATTTCTAATTTCTCCCTCTGATGTCCCAGTAGGAACCTCAAATCTTAAGACAAAACAGAAACCACCTTTTCTCATAACCCACCAAATGCCTCTTTTGACTGAAGAAAAGGGATTATTTGCACCTTACCGAACATATCAAAACTGTTACGGCTAATTCCCTTTGGATACCTCAAAAATCCCCCAAGAACACACCCAGAGACAAGTTACGGTCCACGCAGTGGATGCTGACCCACCCCTGGCGGTCCGTCCCTGTCCTGTCCTGACATCAGCGCTTCCTCTACCCTGTTCCTGACGGCCCGCTCTGAGGGGCAGCTCTTCCCCAGCCCAGGCCGGCCTGGGACTTCGCAATCCCCCTGCCACAGTGCTGGGACAAGCAGCCCGAGGCACAGGACTGTCTGCCATAATCGACACTTCTAAGCGCACCCCACAAATGCCTCCAGATACTTAGGGCAGGCAAGGGCCAGTTGGTGGAGGGCCTCCTGGTGAGCGCCTGTGAACAAGATGGAGCCAGAGGCCGGTTCTGACACAGAAGGGATGTGGTGGGAGTTGGGTGGTTGTGGAACAGGCCAGGGGTGGAGGAGGAGCAGGAACAGGGCAGAAAGGCCACTACCGAAGTAGCTGTGCTAGAACAGCCAGAGAAGCAGTGGACACAAGCCTCCTGACACCCCACACCGCCCCCAGCCCCAGCTCTTAAATCACAAACCAGGGCCCACTCTGAGTCCCAGTGGCAGAGGGACAAAGTGACCTCTCCTTGCCCCTCCCTCCCCGGCCCATCCCTCCTTCCCCAGGGCCCATCCCACTCCCACACCCCAGGGTGGCTCACTTTCTGGTCCCGAAGCCGCTCCCCGTGGATGACGTAGTGCCCCTGGCGGGCCCCCCCCTCGGGCCTGGCCCCTCGGACCCGACAAACGCTCACCTGGCTGAGGCCCCCGCCCCCCACAGGCAGCCAGCCCCCACTGGAGTCATCCCGGGCCATCACCACGGCTCGGACCCGCACCATGTACCTGGAAGAGGCAGAGGGCAGGGACAACACAGGCCGTGAACCCACATCTCCATCTCGCCCCTGGTTTTCGCGTTCCCCCCAAACCCGGCCCTCCTCCTCTTTTATCCCTTCCCTCCTGATTTAGCTCCCCCTCAGGCCACCAGCACCCCCAAGCCCTTGCCCACTTCCTTCTATCATGGCTTCTTTCTTCTTGGTGACACCGTGACCACCTACCTTTTCGGTACCCACCTTCTCTCACTATACCCACCTTTTCAGCATCTTTTCCCACCCCCACCCCCGGAGCCCGGGACTGCCACTTCCCTTCCCCCTACTGCTCATCCCCTCAAGCCCAGTCTCCTTCCCTCCCATCACAAACCCATAGCCCCACCCATTGTCCCCCCTCACAGCTGGCTTCCTGCGCATATGTATTTTCTCTGGACCCATCAACTCCACGCCAATGCCCCCAACACTGCCTCCGCACCCCAGTCGCCCAGGCCACTAACTGGGTGAGAAACCCTGGCTCTTCCCCCCCCCCACCCCTTCCCGGATTTATGAATGAGACCGGATGCGAAGCTCACTGAGTCACCCAGCAACCGGGAGATGGGCAGGGAGCAGAGAGAGAACCAGAAATGGCCAGAAAGAGAGGCCGAGAAGGAGATGGAGGCAGAGAAGCCAGCAACCCAATCGGCAACCGAAAGGATCCAAGGAGCATTTCATTCACAAAAACCAAGGCTGCTCCCTTCAGTCTCAGTTGAGGGAAGCCAAGGAAGAGAGCCGAGAGGGGGGAGATAATGATCCATCCCCTCACCCCCGCCCCAATCCTTCAGAAACAGTTTACCCCGCCCCCAGCTTAAGGGCTGGAACCCTCCGCCCAGCAATCAGGGTCAGCAACCAGCCCCACGGTCCCCAGGCTCAGGGACCCTGGAGTCCCCAGCCTTAGGGACCCAGGCAGCGAGTCCTAGCCCCCTCCCCCACCTGCAGGCTGCCGGGTTTCCCCAGCCGTTCAGGAGGGGAAGGGGCGGCCACAGCGCCCCCAGCCCCCTTTTCTCAATGGGATGGGATTTTGTGAATGAGCGGTCACGTGACACCGCTTCCTTTGTCCGCCCGCCTCCCCCAACAACAGGTGAAGCAGGGAAAGAGGGCAGGGGTCCCCCCCCAGGGCCTAGCCGAGATGGGACACCGCGATCTCGGGGTGTCCTGTGTTCCCCACACCGCTCTGTTCGCGGGGAGAGTAGCCCTCAGAGTTCCTCAATGGCGAGGGTCCGCGAAGGAATTTTGTGAATGGGGCATCCTCGGAAGGAGTCCAGGACCCCCAGATGGAGACCGGCACCCCGAACGGCTGCCGCGTAGCCCGGGCCCCCACCCCTCCCGTCCGCCCCGGCGGGGTCCGCGGGGCACCAGGGTGGGCAGGGGGGTGCAGCCGCATCCTTGCCGCCCCCTCGCCCGGGCGGGCGGCCTCATCGGCCCCCCGCCCCCTCGCCGCTCCGGGCACCTGCCTGGGAGGTTCCGGCCGGGCTCCGAGCGGCGGCGACGCGGCCTCCTCCTCCTCCTCCTCCTCCTCCTCCTCCTCCTCCTGTTGGCTCCCGCTCCCTCGCTGGCTCCGGCGGCGCTGGAGACGGGCACCGGGAGCCGGGGCGCGGGGGGAGGGAGGGGGAACCTGGAAGACGTGGGGGGGGAGGGGGCGGCTTGGGGGAGGGGCAGGAGCGAGGCGGGCGAGCGTGCCCGCTGGGTCCTAGAGCCCGGCTCGGGCTGCCAAGAGCACCCCGCGCGGCCCCCATTTCCTCGGGACCCAGAGGGGAACCCCCCACTTGTCCACTTTCTCCGAACCGCTGGTCCCCGAGGGTGTGAGGGGGGGACAGAGCCCGGCCCGCCGGCCTTAGGGTTCTAGAGACCAGGTGGTCGGCGGCCGCGGCTCCGAACGGGAGGGGCAGGACGCCGGGCCGGGTTCGAGGAGGGGAGGGGCCTGGGAGCCCGAGTAAGCAGGAGGTCTGGGGGCTGGAGGAGCGGGGAGGGTGCGTCACCCAAGGGGCGGGCGGGCGGGCGGGCCCTCCGAGACCCGCGAGCGAGGACGGGGTCTCGGGGAGAGGGGTGCTGCCCGCGCTCGGCGCAGCTCGGGGATGAATTTCCTGAGGGGCAGGACGGAGGCGAGGCCCGAAGGGAGGAGCTACGTAGCTGGGTTCGCAGTGGGCGGTGCCCGGGGGCGGGGCTGAGCGAGAGGGGCGGGGCTGAGCGGGGAAGGAGGGGCGGGGCACCGCGGCGGGGCTGAGCAGGAGGGCGGGGCTGAGCGAGAGGGGCGGGGCTGAGCGGGAGCGGCAAGGCACCGCGGCGGGGCGGGGCTGAGCGGGAACGGCAAGGCACCGCGGCGGGGCGGGGCTTACGGAGGAGGGCCCGCCCCCTGGGAAGCCGTCCCAGTCTTTCCACGGGCGACCCAGGTTCGAAGGGCCGCGCTCGGGCGGGCTCGCAGGGGGCGGGGCCGCGAGCAGGGGGCGGGGCCTGGATCTCGGGGGTCGTCCTCGCCGTCTCGCCCACTTGCCTTCACCCGCACACCCGTTCTTTTCGGTTATTTTCTGCTACGGCCGTTCCCCGCCCTGCCCTGGGCCCACGGGGCCGTGGTCTGATCTTTGGTCGGCTGGAGGAGTCGGTGAGTGGGGTCCCCCCGAGCGGAGGAGCCGGGGCGGGGCGTGAGGGGAAGGGGTGGAGCCTGGGCCGAGCGCGGTCACAAACGCCGAGCGGGAAAAGTTTAGGAGGCCCGAGGATGTGCTGCTGGCTGAGAGGAGGGAGGGAGCCCAATGCTCGGCGGGAGAGACGGTGCGTGAGCGGACGGCTAGGGCCGGGGGCCGCGGCCTCGGGCCCCGGCACTGGTTAGGCACAGGCGGCCCGGGCGGGGGCGGGGCCCGATTCTCGGACAATCGGAGGCGGGACCAGCGGAGGGGCGGGGCCGAGGCCTGCGGGACCCGGTCAGACCGGCGTCGGGAGACGGGCTTGAGTTCCTCGCCGGCCCCCGGGCCCTGTCACCATCACCAGTGTGGTCTGGGACCTCCCACCTGCCGGGCCCGGTGGTCAGGGTTGGCACCCGAGTGCGCTGAGGAGCGGGGTTCGGGAGCAAGGTCCGCCGCGGCTTTGAGACCGTGGGGAAGGGGGCGCGGCCATGACGGACCGGGGACCCGGAGACGCGAGAGACCGGGGCTGAGAGAATCTTGGAGGACAGGGCAGACCAATGCGGACGGGGGCGGCCCGAGAGCAGCCCGAGCCGTGGAGCCCCCGCAGAGCCCGCCGACTGACTGGCGCTAGTTTTTCTGACCACAGTCCCCGACCTCCTTCGAGAATGGGGAACGTGCAGTCGGAGCCGTCTGCGGGCGGGGGCTCCCGTAAAGAGCAGGCCTCAGACCGAGCCTCCGACTCCCGCAGGACGCCTCTGGTGGAGCCCGAGGTGACCCCCTCCTCCCCCGCCATGCGCCTGGCTCGAGGGCTGGGCGTCTGGTTCCCCGGCAGTTCGGGGCCCCCGGGACTCCTGATGCCTCCGGAGCCCCAGGCCTCGCCCTCGCCCCTGCCCCTGGCCTTGGAGCTGCCCCCGCCGCCGGCGACGCCCCCCCCGGAGGAGGCCGCGGCGGCCTCCGCGCCCCCCGGGGGGGCGCTGCTGCCCACGCCATCCAAGTGGCGGAAGCCCGCGGGCGCCGCGGTGCCCCGGATCCGCGGCCTGCTGGAGGCCAGCCACCGCGGCCAGGGCGACCCTCCGAGCCTGCGCCCGCTGCCGCCGCTGCCCCGGCCGCTGGCCGAGAGAGACGCGGTCCCGAGGGCGCCGCCGCCGCCGCCGGAGCCGAGGAAGCCGCCGCCGCCGCCGCCGCCGCCGCCCTGCGAGCCGCCGCCCCCGAGCCGCAGATCCACCCCGGCCCCGGCGAGCCCCGCCGAGAGCCAGGCCCGGCCGGGCAGCGAGGCTCAGCCGGCCGCGGGGGCCCGCGGGGGCGCGCCCCCCCAGACCGGCGAGGGCGAGACGGCGCGTCCCGCCGCGTCCGAGTCCGGCCTGAGCCTGCTGTGCAAAGTCACCTTCAAGTCAGGGCCCCACCCGCCCCCCGCGCCGGCCCCGGGCCCCCTGGCGGCCAAAGCCCCCCTCGGGGCCGGAGGCGGCGCGGGACTGTTCGCCTCCTCCGGGGCCATCTCGTACGCCGAGGTGCTGAAGCAAGGGCCCCCACCTCCCGGAGCCACGCGACCCTCGGGGGAGGCGCCTCGCGCGGCTCAGGAAGCCGAGGGCGGCGATGGAGACGGCGAAGGGTGCCCGGGGCCCCCTGCGGCGCCCGCGCCCCTCGCCCGGGCGCTACCACCCCCCCCTTACACCACCTTCCCAGGTTCGAAGCCCAAATTCGACTGGGTGAGCCCCCCCGACGGCACTGAACGGCACTTCCGATTCAATGGGGCCGTCGGGGGCATCGGGAGCTCCCCGCTGCCGAGGTCAGGTCAGGCCCACGCGGCGCCAGGGCCCCGGAGGCCCACCCCCGCCCTGCTGGCGCCGCCCATGTTCATCTTCCCAGCGCCCACCAACGGCGAGCCCGCCCTCCCGGGGCCTCCCAGCCCGCAGACACCTCCACTGCCACCGCCGCCGCCGCCCACGCCGCAGCCGCCCGCGCTCCCGAGGACGCCGACCCTGGTGGCCCGGCCGCCCACCCCAGGCCCCGGCCAGGCGGAGTCGGCTCCGGCCCCCGCCCCCGCCCCACCCCCCGCCGCGGCTGCCGACCTGGCCCCGGCCCCCGCCACACCCCAAGTTCCAGCAGCGGCTCCGGCCGAGCCGTCACCCCCGGTGCCCCCACCCATCAAGATTCGCACACGCAGGAACAAAGGTCCCCGCGCGGCCCGGGCTGTGCTCCGTGAGGAAGGGACATCTGGAGACGGCCCTCGAGAAGCAAGCGCGGCTCCCGTGACTGACAGCAGCAGCAGCAGCAGCAGCGGAGCGGGTGGCGGGGCCAGCAACGGAGCCTCCGCAGCCGGGACCCCTAACAAGGGCGCAGCACGCCACTGGCCGCCTTTCGAGGTGCTCAACTCGTGTCCCTGCAAGTGTTACTGCCGCCATCAATCCCGCCACCGTCGCCTGCCACGCAACGTGTCTGCCTGGTGAGGGAGCCCGAGGAGGGCGGGGTGCAGGGGACCCTCCAAATCCCTGCACCCATTCTCCCCGGATACGAGACTCAACACCGTGGCCTCTTGACTCAACCCAGCTGAACCCCAGGAGCCTTGACCCTTTACTGGCCTTTAGCTCAACCCGAGCTGACCCTTGGTCCTTATTCTCTGTAGCCTTCCTGCTGTCCTGACCCTATGAACTGCCTTGACCCTGTCCCTGGGCACTAAGGACCAGCTCTATGGTTTTTCAGAGATGAGGGTTGTCTTTCTGGAAGCTCAGGGCAGAGTAAATTAGTAGGCCTCCAACTTTCCCCGGTCCAGGCAAACTGCCAGCTTTCCGCACCTCGTTCCAACCTCACCTCTCACCTACCCCAGACCAAGGCTCTGGCCACTAGAGTGGATGTGGCCCAGTCTTCTGGCTGCAAAAGCTACTTTCCCAATAGGGGACAGCAGCCCTCTCTCCTCCTCTACTGGATTTGGTTGTCAGGTTCTGGCTATGGACAAAAACCCTGGCCTCCTGAGGGGGCTCAGCCAGGCACGGCTCCTCCAGATGCCCCTGGGAACCTCTGAGAGCCTTCAGGGTTGCCCTTATGCCTGTGGGGGGAAGTGACGTGTGGAGTCCACACAGACAGAACCTGTCAATTCTTCGTCCTCCCAGGCTGAGTACACCCACCAACCACCTGAGCGAGCCACCCTGGGTGGCAACCGTCAAGCTGGCTGGCTCCCTAGTAGCTGGCCTGGAGCACTACGACTTGCAGGCCACCCATTCCACCTGAGCGCAACTGCTCAGCTCCCTCTGCCTCCCCTTCCTTGCCAATAAAGTGCCCAGTCTACACAGCTTGAGCTGCCTATCCACTACACTGGGGGGGAGGGGGGGCGCCGAGGAGTTGGGCACAGCCAGGCTTCCTTTAAAGTCCCAACTCCTTCGAACATGATGCCAGCCCAAAGTGCTGCTAAGTGTGCATCCATCCAAAGGGAGGCCCCTTCGTAGTCAGGGCCGTGCCTGAGCCAAGGTCACGGCTCACTCAGGAGGGGCAGTGAGGACAAGCAACTGGACAACGTTCTTGAAAACGCCACGGTGGCTTGGCTAGGCTCAGACTTCACCCTTATAAACAAACAGTTTCCCAAGAACTTCAGAGCAGGAAACCAGCTGGTGGGCCGACCAGTGGGTCTGTCTAAGTCACAGCTCGAGGAGGCCAGACTGGGCATATTCATATCAGGACCCGTACCTGTACCATTCATTACAGAGTCCTCAAACGGGAGCCCACAGACAAGGTCAGTTTTGCACATCACTTTTAAAAAATATTTAATCCACGGCCAACATTTCAGAATGGAGACACATAGGTGCTTCACTAAAAGGAAACTTAGTCCCCAGGCCCAACACCACAAAGCACCAGCAGCTGGCTGTGGGCCAGTGCTCTCCTGCGGGCCACTGCGCATCTATGCTTGAAACCCAGAGCCAACGGCCGCTGGGCAACACAGCCCCAGGAAGCCCAATGGGCCCCAAACCCCCAAGTTCTCCCACCATCCCACTGGGGAGACTGGGCCCGTAAGAGGTTAATCGCCTTTATTGGAGGCCAGCCTACACTGGGGTGTTGGACTAGCCATGTCCCGCCCTGGCCAAGGCTCAGACAATCATCTCCAGCTGCCGGGCATACTCGATGACCTGTTTGGCCAGCTCGGTGGAAGGGATGGTGGTGTCCTCTGGCTTCTGCTGCTGGCTGGCAAAGCTGTAGTAGTTGTTAGGGCCTAGGACCCAGCCTCGCTGAGGAGAGAGAGGAGAAATAGCTGGGTGAGCCCACAGGCTGCTCCCCACCCCACATAGCCACCCATTTTGCTATGGCTCCTTTCTTCACGGGGCAATGCTACCAGATTAACTGGAGGCAAGGAATGTCACTCTCTGCCTCAGTTTCTCCAGGTCTGAGGTGGGCACACCGTCCTGCTCCTCTATGGGTCTCCTCTGGGGACTCATAAAACTGCTGAGCAATGAAAACTATTTGGCCACAGTTAAGTACTTGACAACTGTCAACACCACTCCTCAAATTCATCCCTTTGGCGTTTAGACCACTTGGCTGGCCTGACACTTCAGTCTGCTCTTGCCTCCTCTCCTGCCTCCCGGACACCAAGGTCACAATGCAGCAGGAGTCACCCCCGCCCCACACCCCCAGGGTCACTGCTCTACCCAAGCGAAGCAGTGTCATAGACAAGCTGCTTCTAAGAATTCTAAGAGCAAAACAAACCCAAGAGGCTGGGCACCCCCTTCCATGGAAAGACCAGCAAGCTCAGACAGACTGAGCCACTTGCCCGAGGTCTCACAACCGGATTTAGCTGTGGGCGGCGCTTGTCCTCCTAGACTACCCACACTGCGCACTAACACTGCTGAGACGGGGTCCCATGGCTCCATTCCCCCACCCTGGTCCGCAGCACAGCCACCTTCTTGGCGTAGTCTGTCATCTTCTTGGGTGTGTTGAAGAACAGGATCCGCGTAGCCTCAGCAAAAAGGATTTTCTCATAGGCCTTCTCGATGCACCCTGCGATTTCATCCCTGTGGAAGGCGACAGGTCTCACCACAGAGCGCGTCCCAGGCCATCCTCCCAGGACTGACGCCAGCACTGAGGGCTTACAAAGAACTTGACCAGTCCCAAAGGGCCATAACGGCCTGGCAGCTCAGTCTCTGAGGGAGACTCTTCATGTGGGAAACCATCTTCCCAAGTCTAAAGGAGGTTCTTGTGGAAATGAAGAGTGCTCCTATCTATGGCATGCCTGACACGGGGCTCAGCTCCCAGTGTCACAGAAAACCAGGAGTGCTGGTGCGCGCCTGTAAGCCCCGCACTTTCGGAGGTGGAAGCAGGAGGGACAGGTCCATGGCCAGCCTCGGCTACATGAAACTCTTTCTGAATACCCCAACACCAACCTCACGGCTGGAGTGTAGCTCAGCAGCTCAGCACTCACTTAGTTTGCTCCAGGTTCTGACTCGACGGCCAGAGGGGGAAAATACAGTATGAAAACCACCCAGGCACCAATCACAGCACCCAGGCAGGGCGGCATTGGGGGAGGGGCAAGGATGGGAAGTCTGGGGCCCAGAGCCCACATACCTGATGGTATCCAACAGGATGTCGATGAAGAAAGTATAGCTTTCGGCGGGGATGTTCCCCTTGGCCAGGAACACCTTGTTGTAGCTACCCTCCATCAGGTACTGCCAAGGCCAAGAAAGGAGGAAGAGGATGAAGGCAACACAAGGCTCCCCGCTCCCTTGGTGCCTCCCAGTCCCTGCTCTACCCCACACCGTCCACCACTTAGTCCACCCATGCCAAGGGGCTGGGCTCCTCCTCCTCCTCTTCAGAAAAACCTACCTGGCAGATACACTCGCCCTGGCAGTCTATTCTGAGCTGACACACAACCACCTCTTCTCCAACTCTAAGGAGAGGTGTGCCAACCCGTGCTCCACACACCTCAACTGCAGCACCTACCTGCCAGAGCCGCCCTCCTCACAGCTACGTCAAGAGGCCTCAGCGCCACACAGCTTCCTAAGCTTGGCCCCCACAGCTGCACCCCACGCTTCCTCCCCTTGCTCCACTATCTCTCTTCTTTGCTGTCCGTCAGATACGGCGGGCAGGTCTGAGCCCCAACCCCTGCCCAGCCTTACCTGCTCCAGGGACACAGGGTGCTTAATGTAGACGTTGGTCTGGATGTCCTTGGCAGGCAAGCGCTCTAATTCTGTGTGGAACTCGGCCACTCGGTTCTGAGACAGCAGGAAGAGGAGGTTGAGGCCCAGGAGCTGGTGCATGTAGGCGGACTCAGGAAGCTGCTCCCTGTAAGCCAGGGAGTGGAGGGGACCAAGGTTAGGAGGTCCTAGGAGCTAACCGAGCGGCTTTATCTCCCTTCCAGAATCCTTACAGCTACTTCCAGGAGTTCAGACGAGTGACGTACAGAGAGGCAAGAGAGTCATGGACCAGCGAGGCGCCTCACTGCACAGTGGCTCGGCCTGTCTCCAGCTGCTAAGGGGCTGTCACCGAGCAACCACACTGTAAGGGCAGGCTCAGTAACTGTAAGAGAACTAAATGGTCTAACCTAGGCAAGGCCCTAAGAGCAGCATCCAGAGGGCGGGCACTCACTAAGCGGAATGTCTACATGAGCAAAGCGCTTGGTTCCATCCCCAGCGCTGCCTAAACCAGGCATGTGGTTGCACGCCTGTAACCCCAGCCAAAGGGAGGTAGAAGCAGGAATATCAGAAATTCAAGACCAGAAGGGCTACACACTGAGTTCTCAGCCATCTTGGGGC
This sequence comes from Rhombomys opimus, assembly GCA_010120015.1. Classification (NCBI taxonomy): domain Eukaryota; kingdom Metazoa; phylum Chordata; class Mammalia; order Rodentia; family Muridae; genus Rhombomys; species Rhombomys opimus. The sequence continues at coordinate 1,168,837 of REGO01000034.1, forward strand.
ACAGGAGACAGTCTCAAAAGCAGCAGCTGGGCATGGTGGCCCATGCCTTTAATACCAGCACTCAGGAGGCAAAGGCAGAATGACAATAAATTTTGAGGCCATCTTGAACTACATAGCAAAACTCAGAAACAGCCAGGCAGTGGTGGTGCACAGCTTTAATCCCAGCACTCCAGAGGCAGAGGCAATTGGATCTCTGAGTTTCAGGCCAGCTTGGTCTACAGAGTGAGTTCCAGGACAGCCAGGGCTACACAGAGAAACCCTGTCTGGAAAAACCAAAAACCAAACAAAAACACTACAACAAACAAACCAGCAGGGGGCAGCACCACATAACCGCTCCTCGCTCGCTAAGGCAGGTGGCCCACCCGAACTCTCTCTCCAACAACTGGCTGCTACGGACATGTCGTTAGAGCAGCCAAGGCCGGAGCACTAGCAGATGAAGGGCAACAAGATGAAGCGCACCACGCTGTGTAGAGGGACACAGAGCAAAAATATATAAGGGAAATCAGATTAGAGGGGCCAAAGAGATGGCTCAGCAGTTAAGAGCACTTCAGAGGTCCTCAGTTCAATTCCCAGCAACCACGTGGCGGCTCACACCCATCTATGATGGAATCAGACCCTCTCTTCTGGTGTGCAGACATCCAGGGAACAAAGCACGTATTATATATGTGTGTGTATATGTGTATATGTGTGTGTGTGTGTGTGTGTATGTGTGTATATATATGTGTGTGTGTGTGTGTATACAGAAGTAACTCTTTAAGAAATGGTTTAGAAACGTACAGAAACGGACCACACAAACCAAGTGGACTTCATAAACCCAGTCTCAAGATCTCCAAGTCAAGCCTCTGTCCTCCAGCTCCTGGGGACACAGCTAAGAACAGCAACGGTCCCCAGCTGAAGAAGCCAACCAGAGGTAAACGAGCTACCAGGTCACCAGCCCTCCTCCCCGCTCCAGTCCCTTCCCGGAGACCCAACGTCACTTGTAATCAAAGTAGTAGCACTTGAGCTGGGCCATGTAGCGCTCGAAGGAGGGGATGTCCTTGCAGAGGATGCTCCACTGGGCCCCGATCTCCAGAATGTCGCCTGCGAGCAAGGGGGAGGGCCTTTCAGGAGGTGACTGGAACCCCTCCGCAATCATCGCTGCCTGCTCACTCCAGACACCTCCCGCCCCCACCCGTCACCTTCAAGGCCCTGGTGACACTCACGGGCCAGAATGAGCTGCTGTTTGGTCAGTTTGCTCCCTGTGGTTGGCAGGAAATTGAGTTCCAGCAGAACCAGCTGAAGGGAGGAACACGGATGAGACGGATTACTTACATTCTCTGTACTTGAAAAAGGGAGCGTGCTGGCACCCGAACTCCCACCAACTGCTGTGAGCATTAAGAGAGTCAGTACTTGTAAAGAGCGCAGCACAGGGCCTGAGCACACTGACAGGACCAACTGGATTACCTCATCGTACAATTACTGAACTCTCCACTGGGAAACAGGAGGGGCTCGGCGCCTTACGCGGTGCAATCACAGGTGGGGAGACTCTATGATCTCACTTCCTCCTGTTGTTATTTTTAGCTTGTTTGGGGTTTCTGTTTTGTTTGACACAGACTCTCCCTAGGAGGCCAGTCCGGCCTAGAGACGGAGACTCCAAGTGTGGGACATCTGGGAAGACCTTCCCCAGCACACTGCCTGAGAAAGGGTAATAGGCTGGGCCCGATTTTTGTCAGAGTGTGGCAAACCGACTTTCCCCTTCCCCCACACCAGCCCAGACAGCGTTCCCTGGTAAACCCAGGGACATCTTTTGCTGTTTTGTCACATCAGCGCTACACACACTGAGACGAGGTCTCTTGTGTCGCCCCAGGCGTCTTGAACTCGCTGCTGGAGCCCGAGCTGGCCTTCCAGACACTTGCCTGTGTTTACAACCGAACCTCACCTTCTCCCGGGTTCGCTACGGGGCCCGGCTGTTATCACCGCTGGGGCTCTTCACCCGGTGGCATCCCAGCCGCCGCTGTCCCTCAGCGCGCCTCGGTTTACCACACGTGCGCTCGTTCTACACTAGGTCGGCCTGCCCCCGCTCCCGCCGCTCCCGGCACCACAACCAGTCCTTCCGCCGCGGGGGCCGCGTTCGGTCCGGAGCCGTCCGGGCGCCCCTTCGGCTGCCCCGAAGCCCGCTCTCTCCATCCCGCGGCCCTCTCTACCGGCCGTGAGCTCCTGCCGCCTCCCCTCAGGCACCCGGCGTCGGGGACCCGGCCAACCCTACCTTCAGGCGGCCCAGCTCCTCCCCGCATTTGCTCAGATTCGGGCTCTTCCGGTTCCACTCGTCCTTGAGCTGCTCGTACATGCCGGCCGCCGCCTGCAGGACGCCGCCCGGGGTGGCCGCGGGCCCCGCGACGCCGCCCGTCCCGTTCACCGTAGCCGCCACGGCCGCCATCTTCCGTGATGCGGCACACCGCCGGCCTGACTTACGGCAGCGCCGCCGAGGAACGCCCTCCCGGCGGAAGTGAGGCCGGGAGGCGGAGCCCGGCGCCGGAGGCGGAGCGACGGCTGCCCGCCGCCGGCCGACGCGGGGCGACCGCCGCGGCTCTCTGCGCGGCGCCGTCTCCGCCCGGCCCTCGAGGAACATGTCGGAGCTCCGCCTCCGCCGCCACTCAAAATGGTGAACGGAAGTCGGTTCGTTCCAACCGAAAATGAAACCCACGGTGCCCCGCCCACTCCCTTAGCCAATATGGCCGTCCTGGCTTCAGCCTGTGGACTTTCCGCCTTAAGGGTGACCTCTCCGAGCCGAGAGGTGGCGATGTGGAGCCGTTTGGAAAACTGTCAAGGGTCACTGCGTAGGCCGTGAGAGGCCCAGCAGGCGGGGTTTGAAATTAGATCGCTCGAATCATGGGCCGGGCTGGTGGCGCACGCCTTCTCTCCTAAGCGCTCAGGAGGCAGAGGCAAGCGGACTTCTGTGTGTGCGGGGCCAAGCTGGTCTACATAGTTCCAGGGTAGCCAGGGCTACACAGAGAAACCCTGGGTTTTAATGTTATAGATGACATAATATGCATTATATGTGTGTATATATAAATTACAAAAGCTGGGCGTAGTGGCCTAGCACTTAGAAGGCAGAGTTTGAGCCCTGTCTGATCTATGCTGGGAGTTCCAGGACACCCAGGTTTACATTAAAGAACCTTGTTTCAAAGGAAAAAAATATATTAAATATATTTAAGTTATAATATATACCCTATAACATAATTTATATATGTATGTGTATAAATATATAAAATTTAGTACAGGCTGAAGTGATGGCTCAGGGTGTCAAGAGCGTTTGCCTCTTTTGGATTCCCAGCATCCTCCTGGTAATTCCAGTTTCCGAGGCTCTGATACTCCCTTCTGACCTCTGAAAGCATCAGGCGCACGTGGTGCACGTGGTGATATACAGGCAACACGTTCATGCATAACAAAATGGAGTTTGGGGGTTTGGTTTGCTTGCTTGCTTGCTAGCTCCCTCTGGGTTTTCAAGACAGGGTTTCTCTGTGTAGCCCTGGCTGTCCCGAAACTCATTTTGTAGACCAGACTGGCCTGGAACTCACAGACATCTGCCTGCCTCTGCCTCCCAAATGCTGGGATTAAAGCCATGTGCCACCACTCCTGACCCATAAAGAAAAATGAATATTACATTGTTTCCCTTTTTCCTTCCTTCCTTCCAACCCTTCCCAGGTAACCTAAGTCCCCACCAAATGCAGACCTTTTGTTTCATTCTCTAAATATATGAATATATATTCCTAAATACATGAACTCAGCCTGCTCGGTCCATGTGCTACTACTGGTATTTCTGTAATTACAGGGCTGAGCACTTGGTGTTTGTTAGCACACTGGGGGGCTTTTCCCCAAGGAAACCACTACTGTCCTCGGCATTCCGTAGTTGCCTGTGGTTGCCTAACGGTGGGGCCCCATGATTCTTCACTTCCGTGTCAGCGTGTCTACTGCTGCTCTTCTTGTTCAGATCCCTTTTAGATAGTCATGTCCTTGAGAGTTCACGTGTAGCTTTTCTGACATTTCTAGAAACCTTTCCATGTGTTTATTCAAATTTGTACATAAACAATTTAAACATCAATATATGATCTATTTACAGAAAAATATATGGGCTTATGGTTTAAATGCCACAAAGCGGAGGATTTGTGAGGTTTTAGTTTATTATTTTTTAATATAATTTTTATTACAATTTATCCCAGCTGTAGCCCTACCCTCATTCCTTATTTTATTATTTTAATTATTGTTTTATTTTGGTTTTGGTGTTTGAGACAGGGTTTCTTTGCGTAGCCCTGGCCTTCCTGGAGGTGGTTTTTTTGTCTTTCCAGACATGTTTTTTTGTTTTGTTTTGTTTTGTTTTTCTGTGTAGCTCTGGCTGTCCTGGAGCTCTTTTTTTATTTTTAATAAAGATTTATTTATGTATTTTATGTACATGAGTGCTCTGCATGTGCCTCTGCAGACCAGAAGAGAGCATGCAATGCCATTAGGATGACTAATGCCACCATGTAGTTGCTTGGGATTGAACTCGGGATCTCTAGAACAGCCAGTGCTCTTAAGCACTGAGCTATCACTTCAGCCCTATGTCCTTTTTATATAAATGTATAAAATCACTAATTTGTGTTGGAGAAGGAGCATTTCACAGCACTGATATCAGAGGACAAATTAGGAGAGATGGTTCTGTTCCCATCATGGGTGGTCTGGGGGGGTCAAACGGAGGTTGCCAGGGTTACCTGAGGAGCCATCTTCACCAGCCGATTTTATTCAACATCCACTTCCTCCAGTGGTACATAAATAACCCCCAAAGACCCTGAACACCTCCCTCAAATAGCCCTACAGTATATTCTTCTCAGGGGAGGGGGCGGCATCACTCCTCGTCCCTGCTGACATTATGGGCTGGGCCACCATGCCCAGCATCACACTGTTTTCTGTTTATCCTTTTGTCCTGTGAACCACCCAGTGTCTTCAGAAGTGCCACTGCCCACACACAAGCACAACATTAGGTGAGATTAGGAACGGGACGTGACTGCCCCAGACTTGGAACTGAGGCTCCTGTCTCTGCCACTGCCCTGTGGTTGATGCAGTGGGGACCTTGTGATGAGTGACCAATAGGACTTTTGGATGGACCTGTAGAACCCTCATCTCTTCCTTCTCTGGACGATCTGACATGCAGGTTACAGCCTCGGAAGGTGAAGATGGAAAGCTTGAAGTCAGAGTCCACGTTCAGAGCAGAAACTACAGACTTCTGCACAAACTGAAGGGTCAAACCTAAAGCCTTTGCTAACAAAACTGAGGAGCGTATGGTAGGGAAAGCCAATAATCTCAGAATTTAGAAGATGAAGGGAGAAGGATCAGAGTTTCCAAGTCATCTTTCAGTTCTTTAACTAGTTCAGGGCCAACCTAGGCTACATGAGACACCCATCTCCAAAAACAGAAACAGGGATGTTGGAGGAAAAAAAAACAAAGCCAACCTCACTGGCACATGTTTAGAATCTCAGCATTCATAAAGCAGAGACAAAAGAATCACTCCAAGTTTGAGGGCAGCCTGGTCTACTTAGTGAGCTCTGGCCAGCTCTGCTACACAAAGAGACGTCAAAAAGAAAGACAGAAGGAAAGTTAAGAAAGGAGGTGGGGCGGGCAGTGTAATGGCTCACCACACTGGTAATGGCAAATGTGCTCGCCACCGTGAGAACTTGAGTTGGATTCTGGAACTCACACGGTAGGAAAAAAGCTCCTAAGTTGTTCTGACCTCCATGTGCGAACTGTGCTGCTCCCTCCCCACCCCAACACACATACATGTAATTTAAAAGAAGCAAACACAAAAGCTCCATAAATGACCACTTCTGTATAGCTAAACTCAGGCTTTACTGCTTGCAACTAGTACAAAATCCCTTCATTGCCCCTACGCCACTCGCTGGTCACTGGCACTCAAAATGCGTGCTAGCTGCTACAAGCACCAGAGTAGCAGGACGTGAGGCAGCCCGAGAGAAACCAGACAGCAGAGAAGCCTGCGGGATGAGAGGGGCCGAGCATCTGGTGAGTGTAGCCAGCTGGACGGCGGCACCCATAATTGCCTGCCCTCCTACAGCCACCCTGAATAGTTTCTCAGTGAAATCAAACCGTTAAGAATGGAAATGGAAGTTTTACAACCGCTTTCCGGAACCGGGAACGTGCTTGACTTTTTAAATCATGACTGTTAAAAGGCTCTTCCTTGTAGTCCACGCTAGCCCAGAAGTCACTAAGTGGCCCTGACTGGCCTCAAACTAGAATATTTCTGCTTCTTCAGCTTTCTAAGTGGTCAGATGACAATTTGACACACCACATTAGCTAGTATTGTTTTGTTGTTTGTTCTGATGTTTTGTTTTGTTTTGGGATGAAGTCTATGTAGCTTTGGCTGGCCCGGAACTTGCTACGTAGCCCAAGCTGTCTTCAGTTCCGCCTGCCTCTCCTCCCATGCTGGGAGTAGAGGCGTGTGTGTGCCTGGCTTAATTGGAAACATTGTGTGTAGAGATCAGAGGACGGCTTCAAAGAGTCAGGTCTCTCCTTACCCCTCATGAGCCCTGGGGACCAAAGGCAGGTTGTCAGGCTTGACAGCGCGCCTTTCTCTGCTTGCGCCATCTTGAAAACATAGGTTCTGATATTTTGACAATAACTACAGCTGTGCTAGTTACTGTTACAAAGCAGCAGACAGAAGCCTCTCTGAGGGGCTGTTTCTGAAATGAGGCTTTATTAGAGTCTGAATGAAACCGAAAAAGCCAGGGAAGGTGGCAGGCTGTATTTTCACTAAGAGAGGCTGAAGGGCTTATGAGAAAGGATACAGACTTCAAGACTCAGGCCTCCTGGGCTTTCTCGGCTTCAACAATGCCCTCTGTGGAACCTGCCTTGGAGGGAGCCTTGACACTCTCCTCTGAGACTGTGTGAGAATGGACACTGAAGCCGGCAGTGGAGGTGGCGTACGTGTAGTAGGACTCTGACGCCATGATATTGTTAATCTTCCAGCGTAATGAGGCCCAGGCCTTCACTATGTGAGGCCACAGGATACAGAACAGGATGTAGAAGACCACCAGGCCTGAGAGCAGACTGATGGACACCTGCAAGTCCAGTACAGCGGTCACAGGGACACAGTGGTGGCTGACCCTGCCCACCCAGGAGGGAGGCCTCTGGCGCCACTCACAATGACAATGAAGAGGGACCGACTGCTGCTAAGAGGCAGCCCGTGCATGTGCAGTATAAAGATGAGCTGGTAGTCACAGTAAGTGCTAGTGTCTACACCTCTGGTGAGGGAACGGAGTCCAGGATTGGGTTAAATTAGTGGGGCATCACCCCAAGGAACAATCTCCACACCCCCCTCCCCCAACACACACCTAGGCTCTCTGCCTGGCTCACCTATTGCTCACCAACAACTTGAGGAAAAATTCAGGTGCAAAGATGTTTCCGGGGGTGATATCGTGGCATGGGGAGTTCTGCAAACACAGCCACCTGGGGGCCAAGTTTAGGCAGCTGCAGCACCCACACTCCAGGGAACACCAGCCTGTCCAGGCTGCCTGCTCACTGGGACCTTTGGGCCTCAGGCAAGCCAGGCAAGCAGTCTGCTGCTGAGCCACGCCCACCTCAGCCCTCAAGTGGAGGGTCCGAGGCCCACCTCCATCTCTACTTTGAGCCTTCTCCTACTGTGTACACCGAGGCAGGCTCTTCAGTCACTGCCTGCTGCCTCCCTGCCTCCACCTCCTAGTTCACCTAGATGTTACTGAGTACCTACTGTGTGCCACACAAGTATAGTCCGAACACAAGCTAGGTACAAACTCACATCTTTCCTCACGTCTTCCCCCTTGCTCATCAGTCAATATACCAGGACTGAACACAGTGGCAGGAGCAGCTGGCTAACATGATTTGCTGCCTGTGGTATCATGGTTTTCCTCTCATTGAGTCAGAGATGGTTCTTAATCAAGCCCTTACATACTCGTGAGCGTCTCTGCAGTTTTATTCATTAACATCTCCACTTAACTGTCAATGGATGCTGACCATGCATTAAGTTTTTGTTTTTCCAAGACAGGGTTTTTCCCTGTGCAGCTTTGACTGTCCTGGAACTTGCTGTGTAAACAAGGCTGGTCTTGAACTCAAAGATCCACCTGCCTCTGTCTCCCCAGTGCTGGGATCAAAGGTGTGCACAGGTGCCACCACCAAAAAAAAATGTTCTATCATGTCTATTTGAGAATTGTGCCATAATGGAGACAGGCTCTCCAGGAGACACGGACAGGGTAGAGTAGTCAGGAAGGACAAAACGTAAGGACATATGCAGGCAGGTCAGGAAGGATGAGGAGGAGCAAGCAGAGGCTCGGGGTGGGAAAGGCCATGTAGGAGTCCAGAGGAAGAGACTGCCCAACTTGAAAGAAAGGGTGTGGCTAAGCTCTTCTGCAGGAAGGAGAATGTGAGCCAAAGCCTGAAGGCCGAGGAAGAGATTCTGGACTCCAGGACAGCCTCTCTACGCAAAGGACAGCCCTCCTTTGGAAACACAATACTGTTAATGTGACTATCAGAAAGCCTCAGAGGCAAGAACAAGGAGCCAGAGGAATGGGGGAAGGGGCTTACACAAAGAATTTATCTCTAATCCCCACAGTTCAGAAGGCAGAGTAGGACAAGCATGATTTGGAGACCAGGCAGGGCTACTTGGTGAGAAGCTGCATAAAACAAAACAATAACAGGGCGGGGTACTGGGGTGTAGCTCAGCTGGTAGAATGCTTGCCTGGTCTGCACCAAATCCGGGGCTGGCAACCCACAACCCCATAAACCGACATGGAAGAATCACAAGAACAAGGTCACCCTCAGCTACCCAGTGCACTGAAGGCCTGCGACCCCCGAGACCCTGTGCGGGCAAACACGCAGACCTGGAGGGCAGGGCCTCGGGCTTGCACTTACTCGATTCCAGGGCTCAGATAGGACATTATGTAGAACTTCTTATCCCGGGTGGTCCTTTCGACCTTGGTTTTCCAGATGAGGCTTTCTGAGCTGCGCAGGCCCATAAACACAGAACGTCAGGCGGGCTGGGTGCAATACGGCTGTAAGCACTTTGGGCGGGGCCCCTGGTGGGCAGGGCAGGACTGTGGGATCTATGCCTCGCTGTGCGGGAGTCTAAGGCACTGAGTGTTTGAGGCTCGCAGAAATCGTCCCCTGCTTAACCGGAAGTGGGAGAGGAGACCCGCAGACCAGACCTGCCAACTGTGGACAGGGCCCCAGGAGGGATTACTTGTCCAGCGGGCTGTTATAACGGAAGATTTCTTCTTCCGTGTAGTCTCTGATGGTGTCAAGTGTGCGGCCACCGCCCACCACCTTCAGCAGGTAGCTGCAGAATGCAAAGGTAAACGTGGCCCCCTTAGGGGCTTGAACTTGTCAAGCGCCTGCAGCCACCAGCCAGCCTGTCCTCACCTGCCCAGGAAACTGCCAGAGTCTCCCGTCACCATGTCTTGGACTAAGAAGAAGGGCTGGAACACTGGGTTGGGAGGGAGAGCAGGGGAAGAGGAAATTAGCCTCGTCCAGAGAGGAGTGAGAAGAGTGGGGGCGGGACTCGGGGTTACAGCAGAAGGTGGTGGGGCTGTGGCAAAGGGAAGGCCGGAGGAGGGCCAGGGCAGGAGGACCGTGCATCTGGGAGAAGGGAGCAAACACACAGTCACGGAAGAGAAAGCAGGGCATCTCGGGGTTCGACTTCACACAGTCAAAATAGTGTTTGTTTATCTCCCGGGAGTGCAGAATGGTGTAGGTGACATCGAAGGCCAGGCGCTTGCCAGGGGGACAGCCGATCAACACTGGCACCATCAGGCTACCCTGGGGAGAAGAAGACCTCCTGCTGGTGGCTGGCCAGACAGCCTGGAAGGAGCAGAAAGAACCCTCCCTCCAACACAGACCCTGGGCTGCCAGCCCCTCACCAGGTCGGTTGGTGGCCACACCAGTCTCTGCCTGCTTTTTCTTCCCAGTGCTAAGGCTGGGATCAGGGCCTTCTTCCAGCGCTAAGCAAGCACTTCCCTTGCAATCTCTTCCAGCCCTTGTCTGCTGTTTTCCACAAACATTCTGTCAACTTCTAGAATTGCATTTGGTATGTTTGGATCATATTTGCTCCACCTATTCCCCTTAACTCCTTCCAGATCCAGTCACACTTCCCTGCTCCCTCGGCTTCAGGTTCTTTGTTGTTGCGGGAGGCAGTCATAGACCAAGCTGCCCTTGAACTCACAGAAATTCTGTCTCTGCCTCCCAAGAGCTGGATGGGTTAAAGGTGTTGCATCCCAGGCCCAGTTACCTTGGTTTTTGAGATAGACTCTTCTGTTGCCCAGGCTGTCCTTAAACTCCCTACCATCTACCTGCACCTCCCCAAGAGTTATAGCTGTATGTCCCCCAACACCCCTTAACACAGTATTTCTGATAAATGTACAAGGCATTGGGTAATGTTCTAAGAGCTCAACATGTTTTCTTTCTCCTTTTTTGTTTTGTTTGGTTTTTTGAGGCAGGGATTCTCTGGGTAGCTTTGGCTGTCCTGGCACTAGTTCTGTAGACCAAACTGGCCTTGAACTGGCAGAGATCCTCCTGCCTCTGCCTCCTGAGTGCTAGGATTAAAGGTGTGTGCCTGGTTTAACACATTTTATTAATTAAGCCTGTTCGAGCCATGTGAGCCATGCGTGGTACACAGACCATCAATATGTCCCATTTTGTTATTATGTTTTGTTTGTTTGAGACAAGATCTCTTTATGTAGTCCTGGAACTCACTGTGTAGACCAAGCTGGCCTTGGACTCACAAAGCTACATTTGCCTGTCTCTGCCTTCAGAACACTGAAATTAAAAGCATGTAGCATCACTCTAGGCAATATCCCCCACTGTAGACATGGCAAGCTATATGTGATGGCACATACCTGTTATCCCAGCACCCAGGAGGACAAGGCAGGGGGATCTGGGATCTGAGGCCAAAAACAGATGACAAAAACAAGAAACAGCCAGCTGTGGTGGGGAGCCATTGCAGGAAGAGAGTTGTAAGTTTAGGCCAGTCTGGGCTGTGTAGTTGAGTTCAGGCTAGCCTGGGTTACAGACTAAGACCTTGTGCGGGATCAGGGAGGCGTGACCTGGCAGTTCACACCTATAATCTCAGCACTTCAGAGGCTGATACAAGGAGGGTCAGGGAATTCAAGGTCATCCTTAGCTACATAGCAAGTTTCTAGCAAGCCTGGGCTATTTGAGACCCTGTCTCAAAAACAAAAACTAGGCACAGAAAGGCCAAGTTACTTATTCATTCTACAGGACCACACAGTGGTAGGGGGTAGAACTGGGGCTGAAACAGGGAGGATTCACGTGCTACTCGCAAGAAATAGCAAAGGAGTTGGTGCCCACACTTGCACAGCACCAGCTCCTACTCACAGCTGATAGGTCTGAGTTTGGACTATAATCCAACAGGGGACTCTCTTGTGATACCCAAGCAAAGCTGAGTCCAGAATGAGCACTGTGGGTGTGGACACCCAAGCCATCGCCTTCAGAATCAGGAGTCTCTCTTGGAGGATGCAGAGTAAGCATCTTCCACTCCAGGCCTGCGCCAGCCACCATACCCAGTCAGTGCTCAACAGGAGGCCAGATGAGCATCTGAGACTCAGCCTACAGAGAACTGCTGGACTGTCTCTCTCCCAGGTGTACAGTGGAACAGTTCTGGCCCTAGGCTGTGAATGTAGCTTGACCATGTAGAGCACTGGCCTAGAACTCACAGCGGGGTGTTAAGAGTTGGCTGGGCCTCCTCAGAGTTGGGATACAGGCATGCTGCCACCATGTGCTTAGCCTTCAAAATAAATCCAGAAGCCTGGCCATGCTGCCACCATGTGCTTAGCCTTCAAAATAAATCCAGAAGCCTGGCACACGGCTCATCATTCCATCTCTAACAGAGAAGGAATCCAGCTAAGGAGGCTGAGTCAGGAGGATCACTACAAGTTTGAAGTTAGCCTGTACAGCAGAGTGACACCCTGTCACAGAAAGAGGAAAAAAACAAAGAAAGACAAGACCTATTTTCTCTCCTAAACTCAACTAGTCTCCTCCCGTATCTTTCTGGAACACACACACACATACCCTTACTCATCCTGACTCATCCGAGCTTGTTCCTGGTGACTTTAGCCTGACACATGTCATCTAAGGAGTCTGTGCCTATTACAACTTCTTCCTCTTCCTGAGTCATTCCAAAGCAGGAAGGAGGAGCCCAGGGTGAGTCTGCTGACAGACAAACAGGGGACTGATGGAGAATGAGGACTCTGGGTCCTCCATATCTATGATCTCTCTGGGTAGGTCTGCATCGCTGCAGGTCTCAGTGGCTAACTGTGTTCGTGGCTGAGAGCACCTGTGTAAGCAAGAGAAGAACCGCGGAGCCAAAGGAAAAAGCACAGAACATGTGAGCTACAAAACCTAAAACAATCTGTGAGGGCTGGGCTGGCATCTTAGTGGCAGAGTGCTTGCTCAGCTCCCTCAAAGGCCCAAGTCCAGCCTCTAGCACTGGAAACTAAAAAGCAAGCAAGCAAACAAAAAACAGTGTGTGGCTGCAACTGCAGAGGACCTGGGTTTGACCCACAGCACCCACATGGCAGCTCATGATCATTTGTCACTTTAGTTCTAGGGGATCAGACGGCCTCTTCTCTCCTGGCTTCTGCAGGCACCAGGCACACAGGCAGTGAACAGTCAGTCACACTCAGGCAAAACACCCGTACACGTCAATTAAAATATGAATGCATGTGCAGTGTTCCCAGGCCAGCAACAGGAAGCAGCCCTTCAGGGAATCGACCCCCTCCCTCCCTCTACTCCCTGTACCAGACCCAGCACCCAAGCTCCAGTACTTGCATGCTTGTCCCAAGGAATGTGGTCTGGAAACATTTTCCAGCAGAGCCCAACACCTGTGGGTAGGAGTAGGAGATGCTGGGGATCCAAGGGGCCACTGTCTTACCCCTCCATCACCCCCCTTCCCCAAGCCTGGACCATACTTTGATCATCATGGAAGTCTTCTTGAGGTTGTGTCCACTGAGGCCCTGATCATAGCAGACCTTTCTGTCCTCGATTTTAATCTGAGTTAGAGAGGAAGGAGAGACAGAAATAAAAGGAATGTCCAACTCTGTCCTAGGATCCAGGGACATTCAAGGCCTGATAAACTGGGATTCAGAGGGGCTAATAAGATCTGTGGCTTTCCACTGCCTGTGTAGAGGACCAGAGGGACAGCTGCCAAGGCCCCGTACCTCCTCCCTGGCTTCCTCACCTTATAGAGCACTGCTTTGCGATTAAGAAGGACCTCCTGTTTCACAGTTGCCTTAAGGCAATCAGGATCTGCCACAACCACGGCCACTGCCAGCTTCTTCTCCACCTGGAAGGTAGTGCCTGCCGGGGAAGGGGGGGGGGAGGAGGGAGGGGCGTGATGTCTGCAGCTCCCCGACCCCAGAGGGTCCAGGCCCCTCCCCTCAGCTGCCAAGTAGGCCCTGGCCACAGACCGAGGGTGGCTGCGGACATTAAGGTATCCTCTTGTGACGACAGGAAGACAGTGAAGCTAAATGAGGTGCCCTTGTCCAGGAAGACAATTTCGGGCAATCCGTGGTCGTTCGAGATGTTGTAGAGCTTTTGGTAGCGGCTCATGTCGATGTACACGCCTTCCGCTGCCAGCCAGTTGCTGGACAGGTAAAAGTAGTAATCCTGGATACACCAGGGTGGTCAGCCAGTGGGCGGGACATGCGCGTCTCCGTGCTGCCCCCACCGACTCCCACCCGTCCACCTACCTTGTACTGCTTCTTGTGTTGCCACCAGCGCCAGGTGGGATCGTGCACAGGGTCTGCGTAGGGCTGTGGGACCACCGGTCAGTGAGGTGACAGGGAGGAGGAACAAGGCAGACAGCTCTAGGATTGGGTTCAGCTCAGAGCCCAAAGTAGGGGATAATCGCCCAGCCCGCCCCAAGACAGGGCTTCGGGTGCCTGTCATGGAGGCCAGAGGAGGACCTTGCTTGTGTTTCCACAGAGGCCATTCAGGGCGTCCTCACTGAAGCCTGACCCCACTAGACTAGCTGATGAATCCACCAGTCAGCCTGTCTCTGCCTTCCCAGCGCTGAGATTCCAGGCCCAGCCCTCACACCCAGCTTTTTCCATGGGGCTATTATTCCAACTTGGGTCCTCATGCTTTGTGCAGCAAGTACTTACGACTCTGTCATCTCCTCAGCCCCTTGCTTTGCTTTTTGTTCATTTGCTTTTGTTGTTTTGTTTCAAAACAGGACCTCTCTATGTAGCCCTGGCTGGCTGTCCTAGAACTCACTATGTAGACTAAGCTGGTCTCACACACAAGAGTTCTGTCTGCCTCTGCCCCTCTCTACCCCCCTCTCTGCCTCTCTCTGCCCCCCTCTCTGCCTCTTTCTAGCCCTCTCT
>REGO01000034.1:1183901-1198505 GCA_010120015.1 Rhombomys opimus
CCCCCCGCCCCTCTCTGTCCCTCTGTCCCTCTGCCTTCTACCTTCCTGCCTCTGCCTCTGGGATAAAGGCATGCACCATCACACCAGGTCCTTTTCTCTTTTTGGTAAGGGCAGGGTCTCATGTAGCTAGTTCAGGCTAGTCCTGAACTCCTGATCTTCCTGCCTCCACCCCCAAGTGTTGAGATTACAGGCATAGGCCAGCATGTGTAACCTAAACCTGGCTTCCTGTTTTTTAATCCAATGGCCTCACCCCTAAGAACCTGGATGAAGTCAGGCTCAGACCTGCTATGCCTCCTGCCCCTCCCCCTCCCCACACCTCTGAACTCCAGGCTCTGCTCTGGCTACACTAACCCCTCAAGTTCACCCCTGTCGGACAGTCCCCTCCTCAGTGCCTCCAGGTGCCCACCTTGTCATACTTGGAATGCAGCCACAGCAGGTAATAGACAAGGCCTTGGTAGACAGCGAGTGTCTTGTTGTTGTGGAAGCCCAAAGGCTGAGAGACCAGAGGTGGTGGAGCATGGTAGAGCTCCTGGCGTGCAAAGTGTTGTTTCTCAGGCAAGTCACGGAAACGCATCACCTTGAAAGGGCAGAGGTTGGTGAAGGACAGCTTCTTGTACTTCCTGGGCAGCAGCGGGCCACGGCATGCAAGGGGAGAGAAGATGCTGATTCCCCTGGTGTGTCAGGAGCGGCCCTAGCCTCTATTTCCCACCTCTGAATTCTGCTGCTTCCCCAGATTTAACCTGGCTTATCCCAAACTCGGCTGAGTGTCCTCATGCTTAGCAGCTCGGGACACACTGTTGGCTGTCCCTCAGGCCAGAGCCCACTCCCCTCCACCATCAGTTCCCTTGCTCTCTGCTTGATGCTTTCTTCCTCCACCCCAGAGAGGTCGCTTGCATTAACCCCGCCCCCACCGCCGAGCTGCCTTCCTGGTTGCACCCTCTGCAGGTATACAAAAGAGCCCCCCGTCTCACTTTGTAGCCCAAACTGGCATTGAATTCCAAACTCTTCTGCCTTAACCTCATAAGTGCTGTGACAGCAAATGGGGACCACTTCTGGAGTCTGTCAATTACTGAACCCCTAATTTCCTTTTCTCCTTAGGTCTTTACAAGAAGGCTCCAATGTCTGAACACCCTCCTACTTCCTTCTCACTAATTCCTCCTTACCCTCAGGCCCATAGCTCCCCTTCTCCCTGAGGCCCCAAAACCCTCCAGCTCCACCTCCCTGTTCCTCTGGGCTTTGGTCCATGCTGAGTCCATCCATTCCCACCACCAGGCTATCCTTTCGGTGACTCTAGGCCCCACCCCTGAACTGGGAGTCTGAGGCTGCCTCATGGGCCCATCTTCTCACCCTTGCATCTCAAATGTCTGGGGTCTACGATTTTGATACAGCAGCAACTTTGCCACGTGCAAAGGCCTCTTGACCAAACGACTACGGCCAGCCTTGGTAAGATAGATCAGCTGGGGCCAGAAGCAGGCAGGTGAGCTGGTGGAACCTCCCTGTAGCTCCCCACCTGCTCCCCACCCCCACCCTACCAAGCCCTCCGGCACCTGGTAGAGCTGCCCATCCTCATAGAAGACGCTGACCAAATACTCTCGGTCCCCAAAGAGGGAAGACTGTTCCATCTTGTGCAGGAAAATATAAGTGTTCCAGCCACTGGATGGGACCAGACGGTACACATCATAGCCACCCTCCAGAAAGTACCAGATCTGTGGATCCAGAAGTCATCATGTATGGGGCTGTGGGGACCACCTTAACCCTCCCTTACTCTCCCACTGTGCTGTGTCCTTCCAAAGATACACAGTCTTTGGAAATCCCCTACCCTCTCCTCTTCCAGGACCCTGTTACAGATAGAGCTCCTATTGACCTTATCTTGGGGTCCCTTAAGGGTGTTTGCCCTGACAGTGCAGGAGGGTTTGGGGGCAAACAAGGGGGGCTTGGGGAGAAGAACAGGGTAGCTCACCTCCTCTTTATCTGTGACAAAAACCATCTCTCCATGGTAAGAGTTGACCATGTATTTGATGGTGTATTCCTTGGGGAAGTCCGCCAGATAAATGAAGTGCACCCTATTGTAGCTGCAGGGGCAGAAAGAGGGAGCTCTGAGCATGTGGCACCCAGGGGTCTAGACACCCGCCTTTCCCACTGCCACCATAATCTAGCATAGGACTCACAAACTGTTTGCTGCCATTGCAAACAATAGCGACGGGACCCTGCAACACCAGCTTCAGCTTCCATCATGCACTGGGGCATCCCTGTGGTCTTGAGCCTTTATCTCCCCAACTCTTGATTTTTTTGGGGGGGACCCCAGGACTCGCCCCTCTGTCCTACCACTAGAAATGGAGTCCTAACGGAAGACCCTGTGATGCCTGGACCCAGCCATGCCGGAGGCTGGGCTGATATGTGCATGAATGGGTTTTAAATTTGATTCCTTTCTTTTGAAAGTTCATGAAGAGTGAGAGGGCAGACGGGTAGGAAGAGTTCTAAAGTGTGCCCAGAAAACACTTTCTGTTGCTCACATGTGTCCCGTCCAAAAAGTCTCATTTCACAGAAAGGCTCCGAGAGCTGGAGTGAGGTGATTCATCAGTGATGGCTTCTTTGCCTAGAGTCCAGTATCGAGGGGCGGAGGTCATGGCTGACCAGTGAAGTACTTCCCTAACAACGACCTTAAGTTCCATTCTAGTCACTCGCAAACACGAAGACGCAGACGCAGACGCAGATGCGGACACAGACACACACACACACACACACACACACACACACACACACACACAGCCTGTTGAGCCTGGAAGATTGCTTAAGGGTTAAGATCATTTGCTGTTCTTACAGATAGATTCCCAGCCAGCACCACAGAACTCCAGCTCCAGGGTTTCTAGCACCTCTTCTGGCCTTGGTAGACACCTACACCATACATGCACATAACTAAATAAAATAAAACTTTACTGGAGAATTATGGCATAGACCTTTAATCTCAGCACTGGGGAGGCAGAGGCAGGCGGAACCCTGAGTTCAAGGCCAGCCTGGTCTACAGAGTGATTCCAGGACAGCCAGGGCAACATAGGTGAGACCAGTCTCAAAAACAACAATTGTCTGTGGGCATGTGCGTGCGCGTGTCTGAGCCCCTGGGGAGGCCGGTGGCCTACCTTTGCAGGATGAAGTTTCCCCAGATGTACAGCATATTGTTGAATGTGTTGAAGAACAAGCCCTCGGGGATCATAAGAGTGTTGGTGTAGGTCTCCGTCCCAAGGAGCACCAAGAACTCGCCACTAGCTGACCACCGCAGGGAGGAAAGAATCCAGCAGGGAGGTCAGCTGACTCTTCCTGGCCTTGCCTGCCCTGGAAGCCACCCCCGTCCTTTGGTCCTACCTTGTGGAACATACTGTGGCAGGATGTAGAGGATATCCAGCGCCTCCGTGTCTAGGGGGGAAACGGCACCTGAGCCTGAACAGCTCTCTCGAAACCCTCAGCTCTCTCTAAAGCAGGGCAAAGCTACAGCTTTCCAACCGGTATTATGTTGGCGACAGGGCATGGTGGCACTTTAATGCCAGCACTCAGGAGGCAGGGGCATGTGGGCCTTTGTTTGAGGACTGATTGATCCACTTTGGGGATCCTAAGGCAGCTAGGGCTACATAAGGAAATCTTGTTTCAAACAAACAAAAATAAAAACAAATTCCCATCTAGCATAAGGATTCTACTGGCTTTCCATTCAGGATTGAATCCCTTCCTTGATTTATTATATTACTGTACGTGTGTGTGCGTGTGTGCATACAAATGCACATTCCACAGCAACACAAGCCAACTTTTGGGGGTCAGTTCTCCCCTTCTGCCAGGTGGACCCTCAGAACTGAACGTAGGTCAGGCTTTGGTGGCGAGTGCCTTTCCCCACAAAGCCGTCCTAGTGGCCCAGAATGTCATGTGTGTGTGTACACACACTTGGAGTCCAGTTAGGCATTCTTCCTCGTTATTTTTGAGACAGCTTTTATCTCAAAAGGAACATAAAGCCAAACCTCTCTGTGGACCACAGGGCCTTCCAGATCCGGCTTCGGGCCCTCTCTGCAGTCTCCTTTTAGCTCTCTCCCAGGCCTCCTCTGCCCCCACTACGTCTTTTTTAGTTTGGTTTTGGATTTTCAAGAGAGGGTTTCTCTGTGTAGCCTTGGCTTTCCTGGCCCCCATTTGTAGACCAGGCTGGCCTCAAACTCACAGAGATCTGCCTGCCTCTGCCTCCTGAGTGCTGAGACTCCACTGGCCACCACTCCCAGCTCCACTCTCCGTCTTATCTGAGGAGGGCAGGTTCGGGGTGGGCGTGTGGCCCGCAGTCCCGCCTGCTGCACCCCCCCTGACTCCACCCTGATTACCTAGATTAAAGCTGAGCAGGTAGAAGACCTTATCCAGGCTCTCATTCAGGATCTCCAGCAGCAGCAGCAGGCTCCTCTCGTCGGCGATGTACGTGGCCCAGTCAATGGTGCAGTTTGTGCCTGTTAGAGGGCGGGGCCCAGAGCAGCCCAGGGCTCATAACCTCTCACACCCTTTCTCGGAGGCCTCCCACCCAGCCAGCCCAGATCCCACCGAAAACTGAGTACCTGATAACATATCACAGACTGACCAGCCAGTGGGCACCATCTGGAAGGACACGAGACCATCTGTGGATTGAGTCAGGTCCCATGCGTGGGTCCATCAGCACCTGCAGGCCCTCCCACCCCCCATCACCCCTTCAGGGACCCCACACCTTAACCCTCTTAGTCCAGGGGCTCTAGGGGTTAGGTCTGCACTCATCTCTGCACTTGATCTACTGTCTCTGAAACGCTTTTTAGGTCTAGAGATGTAATTGCCAGCCTGGTCTACAGAGCAGGTTCCAGGCCAGCCAGGGCCACAGAGAGAAAACAAAACAAAACAAAACAAAACAATGAGGGGGGGGGCGCACTGCCGACCTCAGTGTTCACTGGTAGAGCCCAACCAGTTCTTTAATGCTGAGCCAAGCTCTGGCCCGGTCAGTCTTTTTTAGTTCAAGATGGCTTCCAACTTGCGATCCTTCTGCCTTAGCCTTCCAAGTGTTGTGACTACAGGCGTGCACCCCTTTGTTCAGTGAATTTATTTAATCTTTGCATGAACCCAAAGAAACACTATGGTATGGGAATCTGGTCATGACAATGTCCCCATTTGCTAGATGGGAGAGCGAGATGAGTGAAGCCACGTTGCTGACGCAGAGCCACAGATCCAGGGGTCCATGGAGCAGGCTCTGGGGTTTGTCTTATATTCAGTCACCATGTGACACAGCCACAGGGACTTATCAACTGCTTTGCTAAAAAACAAAACAAGCAAAGAAAAAAAAATGCCTAGTGCTAGAGAAGGCCAAAGAGAGTACCAGATCCCCCACAAAGCAACTAGGCGCGGCCATGCGAGTGCTCTGAGGAGCAGCCCGTGCTCTTTGCCAAGCCACCCCTCCAGGTCTCTCCCCCCTTTTTTTTTTTTTTTTTTTTTTGAGACAAGTTCTCACTCTGTAGTCCTAGCTAGCCTAGAACTCTCAACACAGACCAGGATGGCCCTTTTTCCTGCATGCTGTGACCACATGAGGAGGTCAAAGGGACAACCTGCGGGAGTTGGTTCTTTTCTTCCACCATGTACGGGTCCAGGGGGTGAATTCCAGTCCTCAGGCTTGGCAGCCAGCAAACCCATTTCCATACACACAGAACGACCCTGAGCCCGCCACCTCTCCTGAGGACATATGGCACAGAATAGGAGCCTGAGGGGAGAAAGCGGAGAGGACCGTCTCCTGGGGTTTACCCGTGATGGTCCCGATGTGAATGTAACCCTCGTGGATGCCAGTGTTGAGGGCCAGCACGTACTCCGAGCCATTGCCATTGACAAACACTGGGCACAGCTTCTTGATGCACTCGGTAGGAAGGACACGCACCCACCTGCCTGGGGCCAAAGCATGGGGACTCAAAACCAGGTGGCCAGACTGGCGCCTGGACCCGTCCTCCCCGTCCTTGGTCTTCCAGTGCACGGAGCACATGTCAGCGTGGGACTGCGGAGCCTCTAGAGCAACATGTGTCACTTTTGTGACACACTCCCAGCCCTCTACCCTTGAGGTCTAGTTTGTTATGACTGGTTTTGGTTTTATGACACAGGGTCTTACACTGTAGCCCAGGCTGGCCTCAACCTGGCCAGCTTCCTGCTGTTGCATCCCCAAATGCTGGGATGTCAGGTATATGCCACCAAATAAATTGGGGCTGTCTGTGAGGTCTAGATGGGTTCAACCCTTTTACTCCCCTGGTTCTGAATTGAGCGTAGGACAGAGTTAGGCCAATGAGAGACCCTTCCAGCTGGCAGCCGTTAGCTAAAAGGTGTGCGGCTTCTCTGGGTCTGGCTGAGGGCAGGAATCACCAAGCTCAGCAAGGAGGCCAAGAGTTAAGGAGAATCTGGGCACACCAATGTCTCAAGCTCACAGGCTTTGTGGTTGGATAAACCAATAGGCAGGCATGCCCACCTCCCCACAACCCCCGCCACGAGGGAGTGGGTTGAGGCACTTCTCAGTTTCCCAGGCTGTCTGGAACCTAATATGCAGCCCAGGATTGCCCTGAACCAGATATTCTCAAATGCTAGGATTACAGAGGTCTGTGGCACCCCCACCCATGCGTGTGGCTCCTCCATCTCTGGGGTCTCATGTAGCCCAGATTCACCTCAAACTTGCTCTGTGGCTGAGGACGACCATAAGCTCCTGGTCAGCCTGCTTCTGTCTCCTGTACACCAGGTGACAATGCCTGGACTTCTTCCTTTCTGGTCACCATCCTTCCTGGTTTGGCTTCCCTGATACCCACACCTCCTCCACCCCTCCCACCCCCAGCCCAGCCTTCTCACTGCTGCTGTGGCTGGTGTCGAAGAGTGTGGAGTAGCGGCCTGTGAAATAGTAGACGAGCTGGTTCTGCCGAATGAAGAGCGTGCTCTCGGTGGAAATGGCGTCAAAGATGGTGGCTGAGAAGCTAAGCATGGGGCAGTAGTAGGAGCCAACCCAGCAACTGTCAATGCTCAGCTGCAGGGGAGCAGAGAACAGGTGAGCAAGTGACTGAGGCCTCAGCTTCCACATCCTGCCTTAGCTATAGCTACCATTCTAACTGCTTAGATACACCCACCCCACCCCCACCCCCCACAGTGTGGACAATTTGGGCACAACCGGGAATTAAACAGTGTACAATGTGTTCAATAATCCCTGTGCCCATGTCAGAGTTGTGTTCACACGGAGAGAAGATATTCCATGTTGACTCTAGAACGACGGCTTAGTGGTTAAGAGCACTGGCTGCTCTTCCAGTGGACCCAGGTTTGATTCTCAGAACATACTTGGGGGCTCACAACCCTCTGTAACTCATGTTTTGGGGAATCTAGTGCCCTTTTCTGGCCTCTGTGGGCACCCGCCAGTGCTCTTGAACTGCTGAGCCACTTTTCCAATCCCCCATGTGTGCATTTTTTTTTTTTTTTTTAAAGGGTGTTGTTATGGTTATGCTGCCTTGGCCAGCCTTTAACTTTTTATGTAGACCAGGCTGGTCTCAAACGCAAAAGATCTGCCTGCCTCTGCCTTTTGAGTGCTGGGATCAAAAGTGTGTGCTACTATTCCTGCCTCTCTGTCTCTCCCTCCTCTCATTTTTATGTGTATAGGTGGTTTGCCTGCATGTATGTAAGACTGTATTCCACATGTGTGCCTGATGCCTAGGCTAGCCACAAGGGCTTCTGATCCTTAGGCACTGGAGTTACAGACAGCTGTGAGCTACCACGTTTGAGTATTGAGAACTGAACCTGAGTCCTCTGAGCCCTCTTTCCAGCCCCCAAAATGCATTTTTTTTTTTAAAAGATTTGAAACTTCTGTTTCCTGGCAGTGACATTTTTCTTCATACCCTGTTGCTGGAGACTGGCATATCTTTGGGGTCCCGTTCTGTAGCCCCAGACCCCATTCGGTGTCTGTGCCTGGCTGGCACTACTCACCTCCACGAGAGAGGCATCCTGGAAATTAGTGTCTGTAATCAGAAGGGCCTTTTCCCCTTCAATGCCTCCCAGGATGAGCACGGGGGCGTGGTTTATCGTGTACCACAGGGGCCTTGATTTCGATTTCTTAAAGTTATTACTCTTCATAACAATGCTCTGTCAGGGGAGCAAAAATGCATTCAGCCCTCATCTACCCACTTACACCTCCATCTCTGCCCCAAGCCAAAGTTCTCCTGACTGCAAAGCCTCTGCCATTTGCTGCCGCGCCCCCCCCCCCCAGCCTCCCCCTCTGCTCTGCCTTCCTTCTAACCTGGCCCCATCCCAGGCCTCCTCCTTCCTTTTCAGTTCACCCCAGGGGCTTTGCACCAGCTGCCTCTCTCTTCCTCTTCCTTCCTTCGTCCCCCTAGCTGGTACTCTGAGCTACATCCCCATGGGAGGGCTAGGGATTATCTCAGCAGGAGAGTTGCTGGTCAGGTATGCACAAGGACCTGAGTTCAATCCCCAACACTGCCCACACACACTGGAATGTGGGTGTGGGAATCATGAAGAATGGTCTCAAGTCCCCTTCTCTGGGAACTCTGAGAGGTTGGAAACAATGCCCTCCCTTGGAGCCTCAGAGCTCTCATCTTTGAAGTGAGTCTGCATGGTATGAGGTAGCTCAATGGGTAAAAGATGCTTGTCCCCATATCAGTCCTGAGTTTAACGACAGAGAGAACCCATTCCTGAAGGCTGTCTTCTGACTTCCGCGTGTGCCACATGCGTCCCCCACCGCAAAACAGATAACGTACTAGAAAAGTTAAAATGAGTAGATAAGGCCAGGACTGGTGCCCCATGTCTCTGGTTGCAGCAACTGGGAGGCCAAGGCCGCAGCTTCTCAAAGCTTGCCTGGGGACCACTGCCGGCTACATTGAGACCCGGCTTCAAAATGCCCACAAGATGCTCCGCAGGCTGGTGAGATGTCCTGGCAGTCTAACGTCTTTGCATTCAAGCCCAGGCAATTCCACACGGTAGAAAGAGAGAACAGGCTCCGAAAAGTTGTCCTCAGACCCCCATTTGTATACCATGGTATAAACACACACACAATAATATTAAAAAAAAAAAAAAAAAAAACACATGAAATCCAATGAGACAATGAGGTGGGCGATCACCCTGTGATTGTTTATCTGGAAGGCTTGGGGCTCTCAAGTCCCTAGCACTGGGGAGAGGGTGTGTGTGCGTGTGTGTGTGTGAGAGAGAGAGAGAGAGCACCCCTTCCTCTCTAGAGTAACTCTGAAAGAGGAACCGAATGGCACATTTGGGAAAATGTCATCCGGGGCCTGAGCTCAATTAAGTGTTTGGCAGTGAGATCCGTGTTGGTCCGGAGGGCACAGAGGCAATGTGTCCAACTCATGCATTACCCCGGCTGGCAGCCCTCACCTCGTATCCAATGGTGTAGATGACTTTCTTGTTTGCATCTCTTTTCAAGAAGCCATTCATGTTCATATAGAACCTGCAAGCAGGTGCCTATGAGGCATGCCGTCTCAAGGGATCCTCTCAGCTCACAGCCACCGCCCCCAGCTCCTCCCTTTTGCTGCCCCTGCTTCTTTTGGGGTTCTGGGGCTGACGTTCCTCTGAGTGGGCCCTGAACCAGCACCTTTTCCGGGGGATGAAGGGCCCTATGCCATTGCTGCTGATGTCCACGCTCATGACCACACTGCCGTTCTTGATGGGCATGGGCGTGTACCAGTTCAGGACGCACATCGCCTCTGCTGCGCAGTACTCTGTGGTTGGACGGATCGAGCGGCTGTTAGAGGCTGCCAGAAGCCCATGCAGTCCTCAGGGTCCGCCTGGACTCCCCCGCCCCATCCACTGCAGCCATTTGGCCCACCTGTGCTGCGCAGCGGAGCAGCCTCCATCTGCACCTGCAGATTCTCGATCTTCCACCGGTAGAAATTGACTGGGTACCTGTAGCTGATCAGGACCACAGGCCTCATCCCCATCAGGTGGCCCTTTCGAGCCAGCTCCTCGCTGTTCTGAGGGTGAGAGGGCATACCTTGGTTTCAGGGCCCATCTGTCTGGAGAGCCCTGCAGTCATGTCCCGCCTCCTGAGCTGGGCTGGAGACAGCAGGCTCTCCACCATGGAAGGGTAAGGGGGCATGGCTGTTCAGCCTGCTAGGATGGCACACACTTGTTTTCAGCACGCCAGAGGTTGAGACAGCCTCTAGTCCTTCTGGGCAGAAGGACACATAGGGAGTTTGAAGTCAGCCTGAGCTAAAAAGTAAGGCTGTCTCAAACATACAAACAAACAAAGTTGAGAGGCCGGTTGTAGGAACATTTACTTTTCACCCCTCTGGAGACTGAAGCAGGACCACCACCACAGGTTTGAGGCCAGCCTGGTCTATACAGCCAGCCCTAAGCAAACCAGGACTGTTTATCTGTCTCCTGGGTTTATATTCTCTCTTCTGGAACCTCAAAGGACCAGGCATGCATGTGGTGTACAGATACACATGCAGGCAAAACACCCACATACATCAAATAAACAAAATGTTAAAACAAAAACTGTTGAGCTGAGGGTGGCAACTCCTATCTGTAATCCCAGCATTCAAATAATAGAAGGAGGAGGAGCGATACAAGTTTGAGGACGGCCTGATCTAAGTAGTGAGTTCCAGGTTAACCAGGGCTCCTTAATAAGACAGTATCTCAAATACACAGTAACAAAGCTGGGCTTGGTTGCACACACCTATAATCCAGTACTTGGGAGAAGGAGGCAAGAGGATCGTGAGTTCAAGGACAGCCTGGGATACATAAGACCCTACTTCAAAGCAACATAATTATAAGCAAATGGTACTTGTATGACTACCCAGCCCACTGCTCCTTTGTCGTATACTCAATCAACTTCTCTTCCTAAAAGCAAGTTAATAAATACTTCTATGGTATCGTATCACAAGTGAATTATATCTCCAATAAACTTAAAACTTTGTGTTAGTGTCTTGAGAAAAGATCTTCCTACGTAGCCCAGGCTAGCCTCCTTCATGCTGTAATTAGAGACATGCATCACCACTTTCTTCCTTTAGGTTTATTTTACTTGATGTGCAAACAAGTTTTATCTGTGTACATGTATGTGTAACCTATGCATTCCTGGTGAACTCCCTAGAACCGTGGTTATGGATGGTTGTGAACCACCAAATGAATGCTGGGAATCAAACTCTGCTGCTCTTAGCCAGTGAGCTACCTCCCTGGACCTATTTTCATTTTCTTGATGGTATCTTTTAATACACAGATGTGTTGGGACTGGAAAGCAGCTCTGTTAGAATGCCTCCCTGGTATGCCTGAGGCCCAGGGCTCCATTCTTACCGCCTAGGAAAACCAAGTGTGGCGGCACACACCTTAAGTCCCAGTCCATGCCCATGGAGATGGCAGCAGGCAGGACGATTGGAAGTTTGAGGTTATCGTCTGCCACACGTCAAGTCAGCCAGCCTGGGCTTCATGAGACCTTGTTTCAAAAACACTAACCAAAGAGCTGGGTGGGGGTAGCACACGCCTGTAATCCCAGCACCTGGCAGGCAGAGGCAGGGGGATCTCTGTGAGTCTGATTCCAGCCTGGTCTACAGAGCAAGACCCTGCATCCAAAGAAAGAACCCACAGAATAGGACACAATATTTTCAAATCATGTGCATGATAAACAAACATAATTCAAAATTATATAATCTTCACAAATCAACAATTAATAGGGAAAGAAAGCCCTTCATTTTAAAGCGAACAAGGGGAAGCTGCAGAGATGGCTCTCAGAGATTAAGAGCATGGCTGCTCTTCTAAAGGACCCGGGTTCAATTCCCAGCATCCACACGGCAGCTCACAATTGTCTTTAACTCCAGTTCCAGGGGACTTGACACATCACACAGACATACATTCAGGCAAAACACCCAATGCACATTAAAAAAAATTCTTTTTTGGTTTTTCAAGACAGGGTTTCTCTGTGTAGCCCTGGCTGTCTTGGACTCTTTTGTAGCCAGGCTGGCCTCGAACTCACAATCTGCCTGCCTCTGCCTCCTGGAATGCTGGGATTAAAGATGTGAGCCACCATGCCCAGCTAAAAAGTTTTTTTTTTTTTTAATAAAATAAAATAAAATGAGCAAGGACAGCCAAGATGGCACATGCCACCTCTGATCCTGGCTGAGGCAGACAAATCTCTGAAGAAAGACCCTGTCTCAAAAAAAAAGGGGGAGGGGAGGATGGGGTGGGCAAAGGAAGATTAGCATGGTGGGTCATACCTATAATCCTAGCACTTACTTGGGAGGCAGAGGCAAAAGAACTGCTGTGAGTTCAAGGCCAGCCTGGGTTATGTAACACTATCCTATATCATGACAGAAAGAGGGTGGGGCTGGAGAGGTGCGCAATGGTTAACTGTGTGCTGCAGCTGGGCGGTGGTGGCGCACACCTTTAGGCCCAGCGCTCGGGAGGCAGAGGCAGGCAGATCTCAGGAGTCCAAGGCCAGCCTGATCTAAATGCATGCACATCAAGTAAAATAAACCAGGAGAGCCAAGGCTACACAGAGAAATCCTGTCTCAAAAAAAAAGTGTTCTTCCAAAAGACCAAAGTATGGTTCCCAGCACTTATGTCAGGCCACAGTGGCCTGTAACACCAACTCCGGGGATCTAGCACCCTCTTCTGGCCTCTACACAGAACTAAAGTACGTGCATGCAGCCCCATGTATACATTACTACATGATGTGGTCCATGTTGGAGTCATTCATACACTATATATATACAACTAAGACTAAAGTGAATACATATTTTTAAAGAATGACTATCCATAGACACAGGAATTTTGTTGGGGGATAAAGGGAGTGTTCAGAAGAAAGACGATGGTTGATTTGATTGTTTGAATGAGAGTGGCTCCCATAGGTTCATAGGGTTGATCCCTAATTCTGGGTCTATTTGAGAAAGATTTGATATGGCCTTCTTAGAGGTATCCCTGGGCTGACCTTGAAGTTTCAAAGTCCCACCATTCCCAGTTAGCTCCCTCTGTTTTGTAGGTGGAGATGAGAGCCCTCAGCCTCTGCTCCAGCGCCATGCCTGCCGCCACCAAGCTCCCGGCCACTATGACCATGGACTCCACATGTTTTTGCTTTGTTTTGTTGTAAAAGTTGCCTTGTCATGGCAACAGGGAAAGTAGCTGAGACAGTTGTCCAACTCTGTAAATACACTAAAGTGTATGGAACTATACCCTTTAGAACGGTAACTGGGGTTGAGGGCGTGGTTCAGGGTGAGCATGTCCACATCCCTGGGTGCTGTCCCGGGCCCCTAAACAATACAAAAAAGCGAACCACATCTCAATTTTAAGATTGTGCTATGATTGTGCCTGATGTGTTCCTGTACCGAATGGAGACCAAGTCCTTCAGGCCTGAAGGGTTGTCGCAGACTATTTAAGTGTACTGAAAAACATTACTGAAGATGACGGGGAATTGGAGACTTCCAGAAATCATCCTATTCACAGTGTAAATTCTCACCTGTCCCGTACAGGAGAAGTTGATTTGCAGGTAGTAAGGAAAGCCCAAGTATTTCTGTAAGGAAAGGTGGGCAAAACACCGATCATGAGGTGTTCTGACTCAGGGTCCCTTGCTCTTCCCTGCCCCAAGGTTCCTCACCTCCTGGGTGTCGACTGGCGAGTCTGACAACTTCTCGAACACCTTGGCCACCGTGTCCATGGGCTCCTGGTCCAGAAAGCGGTCCTGGGAGAAGTGCGAGCCCACCCTCTCGAACTTGTTCAGGACCACCAGCCAGCTGCAGCGGTGGTGGTGGTCCAACGCCCACGGCGTCAGCGACAGCCAGGCCACCAGCAGCAGGGCCCAGAATGCCCATAGCTGTGATTTTCTCGGCAACACAGGGCTGACAGGGAGCATGGCTGGCCAGCGCACCATGTAGCTAGAACCTAGAGAACCTGGGGGTCAGTACCCACTTGCAAGTCTGCTAGCTGGAGCTGATCTCTAGGAAACCTCTAGGATCTCGTTCCTCTTGCCGGCTCCACCTTTGGTCAGGCTTCCAAGCCCCATCCCACTCCTGCCTTCAACTCTGCCCTTAAACTCGAGCCGGACCTTAGCCTTACTCTCGACCCGGACTCTGCCCTTACTCTCGAACCGGACCCTGCTCTTACTCTCGGCTGCTCCCCTACTAATACTCCTCATCCTGTCTGTGATCTTACTCTCCGCCCCGTCTTTATCCCTGCGGCTCTTTTCACCCTGCTTCCTGTTCATTCTCTCTCTCCTTGCCCTGGCCTTCCTTTTCTCTAATCTGGCTCTGAACCTATGCTTCATCAGGTCTCTCCTCTTGTTTCTCGCCTTGCCCAAGCCCTTCCTGTTCTCTGCACCCCTGCGCTGCTCTGCCGACTTAGCTCGGCCTTCACAATCTTCGTCCTCACAGGGCTCCTCGCCACGCCCCTTTCTCTTCGCCCTGGCCCTGCTCAACCGCCGGCTTCTAGCCTTATTCTTGTCCTTGTATGGCTCCTCGCCCGCACCTCCCTCCGCGCTACGACTCCTGCCCTGAGTCTTTCTGGAGCTCCGACTCTCGCTCCCCTTTCTCTCCGGGCCACGCTCCGGGTCCGGACTGCCCTCGCTCCCCTTTCTCTCCGGGCCACGCTCCGGGTCCGGACTGCCCTCGC
>REGO01000034.1:1205013-1299487 GCA_010120015.1 Rhombomys opimus
AAACTCAGGCCCCCAGGCTTAGTGGCAAGAGCTTTAACCACTGAACTTTTATCACCTTTGGCCCGACGAAGGCTGGCCTTGAACTCATGTCTTCGAGTCTTTGATTCTTCAGCATATCCTGCCAGCATATGCCACTACAACTGGCAAGAGATTTTAGAGTTAGTATAAAGCCTGCCCGGAGCATAGCTCTACAATTGTCCCTTTGATCATTGTCCTCTCAGTCCTTGAGAGCATGCCCATCGGCTCCATCACACTTTTGATGTGTCTCCTGAAGTCTTTCAGAGGAGGTCATGACAGGGAGCCAATAAGGTCTCAATGGCACCTTTATTTCCATGAGTGAGTGCCAGGCCCCATGGCCAGGTGTGGTTGCCCACACCTGTAGACCCAGCACTTAAGAAACTGAGGCAGGAAACCCATGAGTCTGAAGTCAGCCTGGCTACACAGAGCACAGGACACCTGGGCTAAGGAATCTTTCACTGGTTTAACAGTTTTCCTGGCACCTGCCAGTTAAGCACTGCTTGTGACAAAACACTGGAGGCCACTGTTTGCACTGAGCCAAAGACTAGCCCGCCAACAAGACAGAATTACTCATGTTCAATTTCTGCACCATCAAGCAAAAACCAAATTGTTTATCTAATACTCAGAACAATCGGAAGAGGGGGACAATAGCCAA
Organism: Rhombomys opimus; assembly: GCA_010120015.1. Taxonomy (NCBI): domain Eukaryota; kingdom Metazoa; phylum Chordata; class Mammalia; order Rodentia; family Muridae; genus Rhombomys; species Rhombomys opimus. Next base: position 1,205,687 of record REGO01000034.1, read on the forward strand.
ATCTCTAACCGGTTTTAGCTGTCAGTCCTCTGTTCTAGGTCGTCTAAGGAAAGTAGCTTTCAAACAACACATCTGGGGGTCCCTCTCGGTTTTTCTCTCTCTCAGCCTCCCCACTCTCTCTTGGTCAGACACTGGCTGGCCTGGAACTGGAGATGGTGTAGACCAGATTCTAAACTCAGATCTGCCTGCCTCTGCCACTGGGATGTCAGGATGAAAGGCCAGCAACAGCGCACACTCGCAAGCTTGAGCCAGGCCATCGTTCTCTAGCCCTGAGTTTCCTCTTGTTGTTTTGAGACAGGGTCTTAGTGTAGCTAAGGCCGGCCTAGAATTCACAATGTACCCAAAGATGGGTTTGAACTCCTGGTCATCCTAGCTCTGCCTCCAGAGTGCTGGACCACAGGCCTGTGCTGCCTGCCTTGGCTTTACCAGAACTTCTGAGACAGGTCTCTCTCGGCTGTCCAGACTGGCTTCAAACCCAAGAAAGCCTCCTGCCTCAACTTGCTGATTCCAGCGTGGATCATGAATTTATTTGTTTATTTACTTACTTGTTTTTTAGAGACAGGGTTTCTCTGTGCATCCCTGGCCGTCCTGGACTCTCCTTATAGACCAGGCTGGCCTCAAACTCACAGAGATCCTCTTGCTCTGCCTCCACCACTATACCCTTTCTTTCTCTCTCTCTCTCCCTCTCTCTCTCCTTCCTTCCTTCCTTCCTTCCTTCCTTCCTTCCTTCCTTCCTTCCTTCCTTCCTTCCTTCCTTCCTTGACATACTGGGCATTGAACCCAGTACTCTGTCCTAGGCAACTGTCCTTCTGCTGAAGCATGTCCTCAGGCCTAATAATTTTTTAAAGTAATTACATGCATTTATTTACTTGGTGTGTATGTGCATGTGTGTGCATATGACAGGTTTCATAGGACAGCTTGCAGGATGGCTCAGTGGTTAGGAGCATGTACTGCTCTTCAGAGGACCGACCTGAGTTTCGTTCCCAGCACCCATATCAGGCAGCTCACAATTGACTATACATTTAGACCCAAGGGCTCTGGCACCCTCTCCTGGCCTCCACGGGCATCTGCACACATGTGATGAGACACAGACACATACACATAGATTAAAAAAATAATAATAATGGGAATACAATAGGACATGATATTAAAGGCTTTCTATTTTCCGGAGATCTTCCTTCTTAAGAAGCAGAGTTCAGAAGTGAGAGAAGAATTAGGTATTTTATTGACCCCAGATGGTGTCCAGGCTTTACAAGGCTTAAACTGCTGGTTGCTCAAGTCCATGAGATAGTGCTTCATAAACAAGCAACCTGAGGCACAAGTGAATTACGGGGACAACAGGGGGTCAACCTCACACACACGCAGCTTTGCCTTGAGAGCTGGGAACATCTCCACTTCCCATTCCCGGCAGCATTTGTGTGGGATGGCGGATGCTGCTGCTGCTGGCTCATGCGTAACCTCTGCGCAGACAGACACCTGGGAAATCAGCCGACACAGCTGCACTTTGTGGAGGCCAAAGGGGAATAAAATCTGGGGAGTTGGTTCTTTCCTTCCACTATGGGCTCCAAGGATCTAACTCAGACTGTCAGGGTTAGAGGATCACAGCAAGTGCCTTTTCCCAGTGAGCTATTTTGCTGGCTCAGATTTTTAAATGTGTGTGTGTGTGTGTGTGCATGTGGAAGCTAGAGCTTAACATCCGCTTTGTTCCTCAATTACTCTCCACAATTATTTTCATTTTTCAGTTGTTTCGTAGAGGCAGGGTCTCACTGTGTAGTCCTAACTGTCCTGGAACTCACTATTTAGACCTGACTGACCTCAAACTCACAGAGATCCACCAACTTCTGCCTCCCAAGTGCTGGGATTAAAGGTATGTGCCCGGGGCTCAGCTCCTTTTTAGCTGGGGCTTTCACCCAGACCTGGAGCCGCTGGCCTTGTTATGTAGGTTCTGGGGAGAAACACAGGTCTTTGTGCCTGCCCGGCTAAGCCGTCTTCCCAGACCTGGAAGTGTAAATTGTTTTGCCCAGCACCTGGGATAGACATGCTCCGGCCCTGAGAACACCCCCAGCTCCCTTCCAGGTGCTCTGTAGGACATCTTAGCATGATCTGATATTGAGCTAGCCTTCTTTAAAACCCTCGGGACACCGGTTGAAGTTTCTATCGCTTGCACTAGAAATAGCAGGTCTGGTTGGGTGCCTGGGTCCGTGGCAGCCATCTGGACGGCAGGAGGAGAGGCACTTGGGGGCTAAGCCCTCAGTGGGGAATAGCAAAAGAGAGAGTGAACCCAGGTACACCAGGCCCTCCAAGGCTGTGGGGCATACGGCCTGGGGCTCTCCCCAGGCACAAGGGAACAGGTTATTTCAGTCAGGGTTTTGTTATTTTCAGCAGAAATCCTTCCTAAGTGACATAATTGTGTGAATACAGTTAGTCCCGGCCCTGAGGGCTGTGTGGCCTTCCACAGCCTCCTCTCATGTCCCTTCAGCCTGGCACTATATTCCTTTGATTATAGGAGTAAATATTATGAATTATTTTTGTTGTTGTTGTTTCTATTATTCTATCACCTGGCTCCTGCTTTGCAGCCCTCCCTGCGTGGGAACTCTAGCCTCCCACCTCAGCTCAGGTGACAGGCACCTGGCTGATGTCATCTTTTCAAGGAGCATTGTTATGGTCATCATTCAGCCTGAGTCCCAGAGGTCGAGTAACTGTTCAAATGGGCAGGGCAGCACCCAGACACAGGGTCCATCTGGGAAGAACAGCTCCAGAGCCCAGGGCCACCAGCGCGCCCAGCCGGCAGCCACAGCCTCACCACGGAGCTATGTGCTCAGCTCCTGGCTCAGCCCCTTGCCTGCTAAGCCACCAAGGGAGAAGCTGACCCATCACAGGACTCTTCCCGCAGGTGCTGTGGCCCAGAAGCCCCTGAGGAAAAGGGACAGTTTCTTCTCTTTGACCAGCAGGTTTTGGGTTAGTTCTTGTCCGTTCTTCCAGGAAGACCACCTGGACATTTCAAGTCTATTCCTCAGTCTTGACCACTCTGCCTTGTCCAGTGCCCGTTGGGGTTTGTCAGTGTCAAGGGACAAGTTGGCTGGTCAACCTCACTGGCCGGTGACCCCAAGAAGAGCAGGGCCCAGTCCACCTCCACTATCCCTGTGCACCCAGCACAGAACGGCCAAGGGACAGAAGTGAGGGTCTGTGGGTGAGCTGTAATATTCTTTGCACCCGACAGCTGAGGATATCAGGGTTCAGAGTGGGGAAATCATTTTGGCCAAGGCAGAGCCACTAACACGGTGGCTGAAGTGACGTACAGGCCCAGAGGCACGAAGAACCAGCGAGTGATGTGTGACGGGTGACGGATGTAAGTGAGTGGGGCCCCAAGAGAATAACAACAAAACAAAGCAGCATCGATCACGGCTCCCACCAAGGAATCAAAACGCCCAAGCAGCCAGAAAAGAAACCAGAGGAAAGGACGGAGAAAAGAAAGGCTGGATCGGTAGCCTGAGGCGCCCAGGACAGGTGGGCAGAGCAGCCTCACCTCCCAGTGGGGTGCTGTGAAAGACAGGAGAGCGTGTGGGCATTCCTGTAGGTCCACTCCAGTCACACGGGGCTCAAGGCCCAGGCCAGGTGTGTCCAGGTTGACACACCGGCCCAGCTACCTGGGGATGGAGGCGTAGTTCGTGTGGGAGCCAGCAGAGAGATGCTGGTGCAGATCTGTCCGGGTGTCCAGAATGTCCACCTGATCGTCCTCACCCCGGCTGGCAGGGGCCGGATCCGGCAGCAGGATGAGGTCGGTGAGGCCATGGAGGTCGGACACGTGGCGGAAAGTCTGCAACACCAGCACCATGGCAACCAGGCCCAGGAAGAGGTATGCTGCAGGTGTGGGGAGGGGAGATGGAAAGATGGCAAGTTGACGGGTCAGCCTCAGACTCCAGGGCAGGGGTGTGGTCCAGCCCCTTTAACACCACTTAGGAGAGGGCCGTTTTCTTCCTGAGACACCCTCCACCCCCAACTGCCAGCCCAAAGATGCCAGCTACTCAGCTCACCTGTGACAAGCACCTTGTAGAGGGCCCGGTGAGGCTGGCCAGGGGCCTCCCCAGGCACATAGTCCCCCAGGCCGATGGTGGACAGGGAGATGAAGCAGAAGTAGAAGGCGTCCAGAAAGCTCCAGGCCTCCTCAAGGTAGGCGAAGACCGCAGCTGGTACCAGGAAGAACACAGCCACTACGACCACCAGCAGGACCAGCAGGTGCCAGCGGGCTGCCCGCTGAGGGTGCCAGCCCCAACGCAGACTCAGCCAGGACAGGGGCGCGTGGGTGAGCAGCAGTGACAGGCGCTGGGCCGAGGCAGTCAGGAGCAGCATGGTGATGGGCACACCCAGGAGTGCAAAGAAGATGGAGAAGGCTTTGCCTGCGTCTGTCAGCGGGGTGGTGTAGCCGTAGCCTGTGGGAGGAGAGGCCTCCTGCGCACTGGCACCTTGGCATCCTGAGATCCCCCACCCAAGCCTTCCTGAATCCAGTGGAGACACCTCCATCCAAAAGTTGCTGTCTTTTTGTTTTGTTTTCGAGACAGGGTTTCTCTGTGTAGCCCTGGCTGTCCTGGACTAGCTTTGTAGACCAGGCCAGCCTCAAACACACAGTGATCCACTTCTGCCTCCCTACGAGTACTGGAATCAAAGGCTTGCCCAGCTGAGCTGTGGTTTCTTCTGAAGAAGGGAAAACCCATAAATAAACCCTCTGGACTCATCTCAGTGAACTTGCTTTGAGTTACTTGCATTTAAAAAACTTTTCTTCCCAGTTCTGGGAGATCAAACCTGTAGCCTGGTGCAGCTGTGTGGAGCCATCCATTCCCCAGCCCCTCACTGGGGAATTCTAGGCAGGGGCTTTACCACTGAGCCACACCCTCAGCCCCTCACTGGGGGATTCTAGGCAGGGGCTCCGCCACTGAGCCACGTCCCCAGCCCCTCACTGGGGGATTCTAGGCAGGGGCTCTGCCACTGAGCCACACCCTCAGCCCCTCACTGGGGGATTCTAGGCAGGGGCTCCACCACTGAGCCCACAGCCCAGCCCCTCGCTGGGAGACTCTAGGCAGAGGCTCTACAACTGAGTCACACCTCAACTAGCTACTCTAGTACTCTAACACTAGCATCTTTCCATGGTAGGACTGCTTTTCATCCCTGTCTTCAGCAGCACTGAGATGACCCACAGGAGCAGCAGGTGTCAGGTCTTTGACATCCTGGGCTTCCGATGAAACGAAGAACACCATCGAGGAGGTTGTAATGACACTGAATTTGTTTCACTTCTCCAGGTTAAAAAAAAAGCTGGACGTTGTGGCACACACCTATAATCCCAAGACTTGGGAGGCAGAGGCAGGGGAATCTCTGGTCTACAAAGCAAGTCCAGGACAGCCAAGGCCACACAGAGAAACCCGGTGACAAATCACTCCTGGCTTGACTCACAGCGTTAGCGCCACCTTGCACCATAGAGGCCCGCTATGGGCTCTCCGCACAGACAGAGCCACCCTCCCTTACACGGCAGTCCCGCCAACCCTGCTCTCCAGCAGGCCGCCTCGGTGAAAGCCTCACCCGGGATGCCGCCCTGGGGACCTACCCCATGTCCCAAGTGGGTCCGAAGAGTCCCTGGGAAGCCAGGCGTGCTGTTTCACACCTGTGAGCTCAGGACCCAGCGAGCCAGGGTTGGAAGGACTGGAAGTCTGAGGCCAGCGTGGGCCGCACAGAGAGCCCCTGACTCAAAAAGGGAAGAACCTTGTTGGTGTTCAGTGTGAGGCCCCAGGCTTCAGGGAGGGGCGGGTGAACCTACTTAAGCCAAGCTTAGTAATAATTCCTTTGTGCCTTTCACTACCACTATTATTACATGTATTTGGAGGGTCTGAAGCGACGGCTCAATGGTTAAGAGTACTTGTTGCTCTGCCAGAGGACGCACGTCAGATTCCCAGCACCCACATGGTGGTTCACAATCTGTAACTCCAGTTTAGGGGACCCTGGCCGAGAACTCTCGGAGATCTGCCTGCCTCTGCCTCCTGAGGGATGCGATTAAAGTCGTGCGCCAACACCAACCCCACCTGGCAGGACCCACCTTTTGACCTCCTTGGGTACCAGCATACTCGTGGCCCACACACATACGGTCAGGCAAAAACTGACAACACAAATAAATCTTTAAAAATGTAAAAATAATAAACTTTAAATTACACTTGTTTTATGTTATTTAGTGGGTTGCATTGGGCCCACAATTCACGGACATTCACGATCATCCTGCCGTTCCCCTTAGACGCTGGGGTCACAGGCGTGCAAACACATCTAGGAATTTTTTGCAACCTTTCAACTGGCATACATTAACTGTGTAAAATAACGTGTTTGTTATGACGTTTTCTTACATATATTTAACATTTTTATTTTGTCCTTGGGGCGCTAGGTCTCATGGCAGCCCACCTACTTTAGACTTTTTTTTTTTAACTATTTTAATTTTATGTGTATACATACGTGTGTGTGTCTGTGAACGTGTGTGCACCACGGGTGTGCAGGAGTCCCTGGAGGTCAGCTTTCCTGGAACTGGAGTGACAGCGGCTGTGAGCTGCCATGAGGGTGCTCAGAACTGACCCTGGTTCCTCTTACCGGAAGCCCTCAGCGCTGCAGCACACTGAGTGCTGAGCTGCCGTGCCGAGCCGGCATCAGCAGCCCCCGCCTGTGGCCCACCCACCAGCCGCCCTTGCCCTTATCTCCATGTTTTATTTCCATCACTGGCCAAGCCCCAGATTCCCCTGGTGTATTCCAGGCAGGTGTGGAGCCCCGAGACCTCGTCCTACTTCCTCTTTTGAGACAGGTTCTCCTTAAATCCCCCAGGCAGCCCTTGAAACTGGGATCCGCCCTCCCCAGCCTCCAGCCAGCTGGGAGGCCAAGCCTGAGCCACCAGGCTGGGTCACACTGCCAGCTCTGGCACGCTAAACTGCTCGCGTGAGCACTGAGGACGCCCCGTGTTTCCACCAACCACAGAGGCCGCCTTTCAGCCCTGACCTCAGAAGACACTCGCAGCTTGGTGGGACTGGGACTCTCCGGGGGTCAGAAGATGGGAACGAAATAGACCCCCCTGTTCCATATTTGAATCTAGGGGTTGCCACACACAGTGGCAGAAGGGATCTGATTTATCCCCAGGACCCATCAGGACCGATGTACCTGCTGTAGGCTATTTCACCAAAACTCCTGGTTACAGCCACTCTGCCTTTATTTCCCCAGCTGTGACCACTCCTTAGCCCCTGGAATTGTGGAAACAGGTCTTCACTGCCTCTTTGTCAGCAGCCTTTATTAACGCTATTTGCTTGTTTTGCTTTTTTTTTTTTTTTTTTTTTTTTTTTGAGACAGGTCCCACTATGTAGTCCTGGTTGGACTGAAACTGGCTATATAAATTGGCTGGCCTTGAACTTGTAGCAATCCCATTGCTGCCTCCTCTGGAGTGCTAGGACAAAAAAAAAAAAAAAGTTTGTCACAATGTTCGACACCATCCTAGTTGTATGACTCTGTGCAAGTTGGCTAACTTCTCTGGTCCTTAGCTTCAGAGACAGACAGACAGATAGACAGAAAGTAAGTGGCGGCACAGGGTGCTAGTACCACACACCTTTAATCCCAGTGCTTGGGGGACAGAGATAGGCGATAGGCGGATCTCTGTGGGTTCGAGGCCAGCCTGGTCTACAGAGCTTCCACAATAGCCTGGGGCTATGGTTGCACAGAGAAACACTGTCTCGAAAACAAACCTAACAAAGTGGCAGCTACCTCACAATGCTGTGTGTTGACTGAGCTAAGAGCCGGATGTGGTGAGGCCCCTGTCACGCTGACGGTGAAGTATGGTCTGGTCTCACAGCTGAGGAACCGTTACTGTGCAGCTGCCCCAACAGGCTGTGCCCTGCTGTCTTGTCTGACTCCCTCCCCTGTCCAGCTGCGGCACCAGGGGTGACCTGTCAGAAGTGAGAATCTGAGAGGAGACAGACAAGGGCTGTGTGACCCAGGGAAGTCCAGAAGCAGGTTAGGCCGGCTCAGGAAGTTTGGGGAAAGCTAGCCTCGGGGGAGAAGGGTTCTTTCTTTTCTGTGAAGAGTCACCCAGCTCTGTTGCCAGAGACCTCAGTTGGCTGGTCACACACAGTGAGGGCCCCAAGTGGGGGGGAGTGGGAGGCAAAAGCCATCCACCATGGCGTGCTGCTGCTTGCTGGAAAGCAGCTCAGTGTGGCTCAGCCTCCTCCCTGTCCCCAAAAGAGGTCAGCTCACGGAGAGGGGAGGGCTGCAGAGCAGCAGAACCTGGCCTCTGCGGGGTTTCCCAGGTCTGTGGTATGAGGGTGGAAGGCACTCTCCGGGAGAAATTCCCCAGGGTGCAGGTAGCGGTGGGTTCTACCTGACGGGGTCTCAGAGAAAGCTCTGCAGAGTGCTAATATGTGTGCATAGATGGTGTTTTATTTTTTATTTTTTTCAATTTTGCTCTGTGTGGCTGGCGTATGAATTGGGGTGCACAGGTGGGCCTGAGGAGTGTGTCTGGTGTCCTGCTGCTCATTTCCTCCTCGGTTCATTCCCTCAGGCCGGGTCTCATGAGGAACCTGAAGCTTGCCGACTCGGCTGCGGAGTGCCCAGGAAAGCGCCTGTCTCCAGCCCAGTGCTGGGGTCCAGGCTTGCACAGCCAGGCTCAGCCTGCCTGAGTGCTGGGGTTCTGACCTCAGTTTCCCATAAGCACTCTTCCCCATGGCTTCTCCCTTGTCCTGTTCTGTTTTATTGACTAGACAGGGTCTCATGTAATCCAGGCTGGTCCTCTTGCTTCCACATCCGGAGCACTGAGGAGCACGTCACCATGCCCAGGGTCCTGCTGGGCAGCAGTGGCACATGTCTTTAACAGGGAGACACAGGCAGGCAGGCCTCTGAGAGTTCGAGGCCAGCCTGGTCTACAAAGAGAACCCAGGACAGCCAGGGCTACACAGAGAAACACTGTCTCAATAAAACAAAACAAAACAAAACAAAAAGCTGGGCCTTTTAGTCCCAATGCTTGGAAGGCAGAGGCAGATGGATAGCAGGGTCCTGCTTATCAGGACATAAAATGGATAAATCGTAAAAAATAAAATAATAGAATTGAGGTGTTGAGGTCCTGTTTCCATAGGAACAAGGAACCAGCACCAGCAGATTTCATCTGGATTGTGTGAACTCTCATACAGCCAGAGCTGCTGAGCCCAGGGTGTCTAAAGGAGGTGGTAAGGTCCTTTCTAAGGTCCTTGCTGGATGTCAAAGGTGGAGTAATGCTTTTTATTTGGGGGGAAGGGGGGCTCTGTCATAGAGCGCCTTGAAAGAATGCCATGTTTCAGGCTGCAGCAAGGCTGGGAGGCTCGGGAAGTCCCAGCAGTGGGTTTGGGGGAGGTTCAGCCTCGGGTCAGCCCACCGCCCCAGCCGGCTTAGAAAACCCACAGCGAGCATGTTGGTCATCTGGGGTGAGGAACAGCAAGGAATGAGTCTTTGTTTGGACTGTGTCCTGGGTGGGGATTTGTTGTCACAGAGCGGCCTCACGGTCTGGAGAAGGGACAGGGTCCCGTTCATGAGGGCTCGAGCGTTCGACGCTCCTTCCGAGCTGAAAGAGCCCCTCACGACTGGTCCTTGGCTGGGAAAGGGTTAGAGGTTTCGCTGGAGGTAGTTTAGGGCAGGAGTCTGGGCTTGGAGGACTTCAAGCTGGACAGCCAGCGACCCCGCCTCGGAGGACACCCTGGGCTCACCCCTTTCTCACTGCTGGCTGTTGGAACTGCTCTAGGCATCCTGGGTCTAGAGTGGACGAACTTCAGGAGAAATCGCAGCAGTACAGGGGCGGAGGAGAGATGGGTGGAGTCCTGGCAAATACAGGCACGGGAGAGGGATGGGTGCCTTTGGTCCGGGGCTCTCCTGCTGCTGAGTGCCCAAACGGGAGGGGATCCCAGAAATGGTCTCAGGTCTGGCTGAGGTCTGTCAGAAGACAGGCCTTCAGGAATGGCGCCCTGGGGTCAACGGCCAGCTCGCACGAGGGCCTAAGTTTAACACCCAGTTCACTAGGACACTGAGTTCAGGAGGAAGCCAAAGCGGCTGGTTCCAGGAAGGACCTATCCGGAGTCTGGAAGAGTTGGTGAGCCAGCTCTGCGGTGGACACAGCCCCTGGGGTCAGACACCCAAGGAAAGTCCCAGGCCCTTGGCGATCACGCATGACAGTCCTAGGGCTAAGACAAGAATGGAGCCAGGCCTGGGGCCCCACACCTGTAATCTCAAACACGTAGGGGGCGGGGGCAGGAAGATGAAGTTCCAGGCCGACCTGGGACCAAAGGGAGATGCTTATCTTAAAATCAAACAAACCAGAGGCACCAGGAGGGATGCTGCCACAGGCCGTATGTTGAGGGGGTCCCTACTCCGTGGGAACTGCGGTGAAGAGAACCTGGGAGGAACAGCTCGGCTTGCACTAACTCTCCAAAGGGGGCGGCCACAGCCGGTGTGGTTGCTCCGAGCCACTTGGGCTGAGGGTGCTTCTCCGGGGGCCCGGTCCGGGGAGCGGAGGGTGGCACTCACTTACCCACGGTGGTGACCAGCGTGCTGGCGAAGAAGAGCGCCGAGGCGAAGTCCCAGGCGGGGTCCGAGGCGTTGGCGGGTCCCGAGGCGTTGGCCAGCGCGGCGCGCCCCAGCCGCCCGGCCGCCAGCACCCGCTCCACGAAGGCGTCCAGGGCGGGCGCCGGCACGCAGGGGCTGCGCCGCAGCAGCTGCTCCCGCAGCGAGCCCAGCTCCGCCCGCAGCCGGGCCTCGTGCGGCCGCTCCAGCCGCGCCACCAGCAGCGCGCCCAGCGCCAGGTACCCCGCGTAGGCGGCCAGCGCGCCGGCCAGGAGCGCGCCCCGCCGCATGGTGCCCGCGCGGCCCCGCCGCCCGCTGACGTGGCCGGCCCACCGCCCGCCGTCCGCCTCGGTTCCGGGAGCTCCGGCGCGGCCACCGACGCCCCGAGGAGGAAGAGGAAAAAGGGGAGGAGCGGGGCTGGCGGGACCGCCCCGCCGCTGGGAAACTGAGGCACGCCCTAACGCCAGGTGTTGGGACGGGACCCGGGAGGGTGGAGTCCCACGCTCCGGGATCCGGGACGCCCACGGGATGAGTTCCTCACTGCCGCGGAGTTCCGTCCAGCTCGGCTCCCGCAGCACCCGGAGAACTGAAACTCTGCTCGGGGGGGGGGGGGGGGCGTCCGCCCCGAATCTTAGCACCTGGGAGTTCCCGCCAACCCCAGACGGAGTGCGGCAGGCCCCGCGGATCAGGCCTCAGGGCGTAAGCGCCTGGCTTGGCATCTCCAGGTCTTTGCTGGAGGCACTGGGATGCGGAAGACCCTGTGGGGAGGGGATGGGAGAGACTGTGGTTTGGGAACAACTGATCAGCGTCAGGAGACGTTGTCGGAAGGGACAGCGAGACTCGTCTACAGAACAACAAACAAACAATCAAGAACTCCCCAAGAAACAGCCTTCGGAGTGGCTCACCCCTTTATTCCAGCACGCAGAAGGAATATCTCTATCCGTTTGAGGCCAGCCTGTCCTACATAGTGAGTTCCAGGGCGACACAGTAGGACCCTGTCTCAAAAAAACCAAACACAAATCGCCAAAAGCAGAACAAGGCGACAACAACAATACGAACAAAGAAACAACAGATGAGCATTCTGGTGTGGTTGTGGTAGCACCTTACACTTGACACGGTAACAGGGTAACAGACTGGAAGGTCACCGGCTAGAGCCAGCCTGGGCTACCTGGTGAATACCTGTCTCAGAGGCGGGGTAGGTGGCCGGACAGGTGGCTAAGCGGTCAAGAGCATTAGCTGCCTTTGCAGAGGACCCGGGTTCTATCCGTTCCCAGGATCCACAGGGTGGCTAAGCTGTAACTCCAGTGCCAGGGGGCTCCACGGGGTCCTCTTTTGGCCTCCTCTGACATTTGGTGCACATACATACACACATCCATACATACTTGATCAAAACACCCATACACACAGAAATAAATAAACACATGCGCGCGCCCCAGAGCCGGGGGCTGAGATGTTCCTATGTACATTTAAATTTTTATAGGTGGAGGAGCTGAGTACAGGGAAACTCTGTTTCAAAAACAAAAACCTAGTAAGTAGCCTGGGGGCATTCACCCTCCCGATCCCAGCCCTCAGGAGGCAGAGGCAGGGCAGTCTCTGAGTTCAGGGCTAGCCTGGTCTACAGAGTGAGATCCGGGTCAGCCAAGGCTACGGAGTGAGACATTGTCTCAAAAATAAATAAACATGCAACAATAAAAGAGGGATTTCCCTCATTTTCTTCCGTGGGTTTTCCCACGGCCCCTTACAGCCTGAACTCAACCCCGTCCTACAGCTGTGTGGAGGCGTGCCAGAACCCTGCCCACAGAGAGACCACAGCTCAGACACGTGGAACTGGCTCTGTTTACAAACTGGCTCTGAAAATTGTTGGGACAGAGCCCAACTTGGAGCTGGCAATTTATAGGAAGAGATGCCTGATAACAAAAACAGTGACAAGAGCCACAATGTCCCAGGGGTTGAGGCAGCCCTGTGTACATACGCCTTTTCATTGAGTCCCCAACCCTCCCACGGGATAAACAATAACCAATGAGAAAATTAAGGCTTAAAAACGGAATCCAGGGACCAGTCAGACGGCTCGGTGGCTGAAGGCCCTCTGGATCTTCAGGCACAGCACCTCAGTGCACCACACATCACACACTCTGTCTCTCTCTCTCACACACACACACACACACACACACACACTCACACACCAAGCCTGAAGACCTGAGATTAATCCCTGGGGCTCACGTGATGAACTGGGGAAGTGACTCCTGTAAATTGCCCTCTGATCTCCATAAGCACATGGGCGTTCCCACACCCACACTCCCACGCACATACAAGTCACACACAAACACACAAAATGGAGTAAAAGGCAGGCGATGGCGTGTGTCTGTAATCTCAGGGCTCTCAAGGTAGAGAGGAAGAAGGACTGGAAATTTGAGGTCACCCTCAGGTATGGAGGGACTCTGGTGCCCAAGAAGCAGGGTTACGTGAAGATCCTGTCACACAAATATAGAAGGAAGCAAAAGGAGTACAGCCAGGCGCGGCGGCTTGTGAAAGGAGGGAGAGGCAGGAGCATTACACAAGTTCCAGGTCTGGAGAGGCGGCTCAGCAGTTAAGAGCACTCGTTACTTTTGTTGCGGAGAACTGGGGGTTCAGTGCCTACCGGAGCAGCTCACACCAATCTCTAACTCACGTTCCAGAGATCTGGTGCCCTCTTCTGGCCTCTGAGGACACCAGGTACACATGTGGTAGAAAGATACACTTGCAGGCAAAAGAGCCATACAGATAAAATAAAAATAAGAGCAAAAGAGAACAGAGACTCTTGGGTTCTCACCTTTCGTGTCACATGGCTCACAACTACATATAACCGGTTCCAGGCTTATCTAATGGCCTCTTCTGGACTCTGCACTGCAGCCTGGTGCACATACTCACACACACACACACACACACACACACACACACATACACACACACAGAGCTTAAAAAATAAAAACAAATCATTCTTTTTTAGATGCTGAGTCTTAAAAAGCAGCTTTGGGAGGCAGAGGTAATCGAATCTCTGTGAGTTCAAGGCCAGCCTGGTCTTAAAACAAAAACAAAAACAAAGTTGAGTCTTAGAGCCAGGCACTGGTGTCACACGCCTTTAATCCCAGCTCACCAAAGTCAGAGGCAGGTGGATCTCTGAGTTCAAGGCAAGTCTAGTCTACAGAGTGAGTTCCAGGACAGCCAGGGCTACACAGAAAAGCCTCTGGCCTTGAAAGACAAAACAAACAAACAAACAAACAAAAGTTGAGTCTGTTACTAATTATGGACAGACATTTTTCCGGCCTCCATCCTTTCTCTTTTCACTTGTGGTGGTGATGATAGAACCCAGGGCCTCCTGCGTGCAGAGCAAACACTGTACCCACTGAGCGATAGCCCTAGCCTTCTTGTCATCATTTACTCAGCAATACAGAAACGTAACTATTTACATGGGATTTATACTGTAGTAGGGATGAGTAATATGGAATGACTTGAGGGGCTGAGTATAGAGCTCACCTGAAAATAAGAAAGTATAGAGACACACACACATATCACATACATGTATGTATAACGGCTTAAAGTGTATAGAAAGATTACACATGTTGCATACAAATACAAGCCAATCTGGCCATGAACTCTGTTTGTTTTCCAAGACAGGATTTCTCTGTGTAGCCTGGCTGTCTTGGAACTCACTCTGTAGACCAGGCTGGCCTCACGCCCAAAGATCCTCTTGTCTCTGCTCCAGAGTGCTGGGATTGAAGGTGTTTGCCACCACTGCCTGGTTTTTTGTTTGTTTTGAGACAAGTGTGTGTGTGTGTGTGTGTGTGTGTGTGTGTGTGTAGCCCTGGCTTTCCTGGAACGTGTTCTGTAGATCAGGCTGGCCTGGAACTCAGAGATCCACCTGCTTCTGTCTCCAGAGTGTTGTGGGTTTTGTTTTTGTGGTTTTGTTTGTTTGTTTGTTTGTTTGTTTTTGGTTATTTGAGACATGGTTTCTCTGTGTAGCCCTGGCTGTCCTGGACTCACTTAGTGGACCAGGTTGGCTTCAAACTCACAGAGATCTGCCTGCCTCTGCCTCTCCCAGGGCTGGGATTACAGGCGTGCACCACCACGCACCACTTGCCTTATTAATTTTTTGAAAAGGTCTCAGATAAAACGACTTTAGACTAGATGAGGGCTGAGGATGAGAAATAGGGTAGTGCTTAGGGGTCAGATGCCAACACGGAAGCAAAATAACGTGTCTCAACAAAACTAAATTCAGAAGAGGAAGCGGGAGCCACATGATAGGGTCACTTGCTGACCACCTTCTTCCGGAGTGCTATCGCTTCCCTGAAGTCTTTTCCACTCACTTTTCTTTGCCTGAGATAAGTGGAAGAAAAAAAAGTACAGAAAGGGGCCAACCATGGGTCATGGTGACACACAATTGTAATCCCTGGATGTGGAAAGCAGAAGCAGGAAGATCAAGGAGTTCAAGGCCACCTTCACCTTAAGGAGTTCGAAGCCAACCTAGACTGTGTGAGCTGCTTTCTGAAAACAAAGAAGTGGGAGGAGCATTAAGGAGAGAAAGAGGACCAGGAGGGACACAGAGGAGGTAGTTTTCAGGGCTCCTTGAAGGCGTTCTTGTGTGAATTCAATAGCTTGAAGCTGTATGCAGTTATCTTTGGTGGACAAAAGCTTTCAAGGCGAACATACCATGTGAGAGCTTTTTTATGAGCGTCTGGGCGTCTGGGTAACTGCCTAAAGGTGCCTTTGAAGAAAGATACCAGCCCTCCCCCCCCCGCCCACCTTTTTTTTTTTTTTTTTTTTTTTTTTTTTTTTTACTCTAGAGCACACTATGTTCAAAGCTTAGACTGGCTTTGAACTCGTGGCTCTCCTTTTCTGTATCCCGCAGTATTGGGAATACAGAAGTGACTGGCTACGCTAAACTTCGTTTCTCTCCCGAGTATTTAGGGAGAGTGCTAGTCTTGGGGCTGGAGAGACGGCTCAGAGGTTAAGGGCACTGGCTACTCCTTCCGAGGTCCTGAATTCAGTTCCCAGCAACCACGTGGTGGCTCACAACCGTCTGTAAAGAAAAACTGTGGAGGTGTGCCTGCAGAAAAGAGTGTTGGTCTTGTGTAAACGACAGAGCCGGCGGCGTCACTGCGATAACCCACCGCTCCACGCCCTGCTTCAGCCTTCCTGTGCTCTCAGCTAACTAAATCGAGCGACGTCCCGCAAAGAACTACATTTCCCGCCGACCACTGCGCTTAACACCGGAAACGTTTTCCATTCGGCCTGAAGCCTTCCAAGCTTAGGCTCCTACCAGGCTCCGCCCCGTTGTGCCCCGCCCTCCGCCTCTTACGTGGGCACCGCCCACTCACCCAGGCCTCCCCCTAGAGGGCGTGGTTCCCTCGCGCCGTCGTGAAACCCATTGGCTCTCTCGGCACCATTGGGGCGTGGCTACGGGCGCCGGGCGGGCCCATTCCGAGCCGCGGCTGACGCGTTCGCGGCGGTGGCGTCGAAAGCATGCACGCGGCAGGTTTGGCGACGCCGGCGGGGACGCCCCGGCTGCGTAAGTGGCGTACGTGGCCGGCTGAGGAGATCGGGCGGGCGAGGGTGTGGCGGGGCCGTCGCGGCGGTTGGCGAGGTCACTCCAGGTCGGACGGAGGTCACGAGATCCGGGAGCTGGAGGCTCTTTGGAGTGCGCGGCACAGGGATGGCCAGTCCGGGTAGGGGGCGCATGGCGGGTAGGTTCGTCGGGAAATCCCTTTGGGAGAAAGCGAGTTGGAGGAGGATTTGGTGCGGCGTTGAGAGCAACGCGGCTTCCATTCATTTGCAGTCAGCGATCTGCCGTCCTGTGCTCCCCAGCGCCCACGAGCTGTCACCCACGCTCCACGGCCCCCTGGGCGCTCCGTGTGCGGACACAGCCGTATTTACACCCCATTTACGATCGGAACCAGTACTCTCCGTCCTGTTGGCCTCCTTTCCCAGCTGTGAATTTTGAGTTCCCCTTGGCCTCCGTTATATCTATGTCCTGTTTGCTCCATTTATTCGTGTCTTGCTAACGTGTCTTGCTTTAGCGAACCTTGTGGCCAGGTCTTGGAATGTGGGTACGCACTAGTAACCACCAAAGCCCTGCTCCTTGCTTTCTTTTTTGTTTTGGTTTTGTTTTTGCTTTTTTTCGAGACAGGGTTTCTCTGTGTTGACCAGGCTGGCCTCGAACTCACAGAGATCCGCTTGTCTCTGCCCCCCAGAGTGCTGGCGTTACAGTCGTGCCCCACCTCGCCAGGCCTGGGTCCTTAGGGCTTTCTTACAAGTAGAGTTCAGGAGGAAGACGGCCATTTATGTAGGAAGGAAAGGCGTGGTTAAGAAGAGTAGAGGGGTAATAAGAAACAGAGAGCGGGAGATTAATTCAGGTTGGGACTAGGGCTTGAGGAGGCTCCACTTACCCCTCACTTCTTAGCACTAGTGTCTGCAGGCCTGGGATGCATGATGCAGGGGCCCAGCACTGGCCAGCTGGCATTTATTCCCGTCATGGAGCTGCCGGGAGGTCAGGAGCAATCTGAAGCCAGGGAGCTGCTGTGAAAGAAGCACAAGGGAGCAGGTGCCGTCGTGGTGCACGCCTATGACCCCAGGACTTGGGAGCTGGAGTGAAGAGGATTGTGGGTTCAAGGCCTGCCTGGGCAACATGATGTCTCTGTGTTTCAAGAAAAGGGTGAGGGAAGTCAGGAGTAGGTTCCCAGAGCTGGCTTCAGGAAGGGCACCTGCCACCAAGCCATAGATTCGTGGTGGAAGGAGAGAACTGGCTCCCAAAAAATTGCCCTACACACACACACACACACACACACACACACACAGAGACCTAAGAATGATTAGGTCTTTTTGAAAAGAGTGCTGGGTATATTGGGGTGTGGAGTGCACAGGGCTGGCTGGGCCTGGGTTGGAGATGTGGAACTCAGACGTTCAGGCTTGAAGTGTCCTTACTTCCTTGAAGAGGGCATGCCTAATGATGAGAGAGACCTAGGGGATTCATGGAGGGAACGGCCATGAAGGCCTGTGCAGAGAACAGACAGTGGAGTAGGTGCTGAGGAGGAAAACAGGGCCCTGGGCAGCACGAGAAGGAACGAGCGAGGGAGGTCAGGAGAAGAGAACATCTGAGCAGAGCCCTGGGTGTGACAGTGGCCGGAGCCCGGGAGGGAAAGCTGTTCCGAGATGGTAGCCCTGCGTGCTAGGGCAGAGAGAGTCTGTCTAAGTTGGGACCTCGGATCTGGGGCCAGCGTGGCTGGCGGGGCTGGGGGCAGGTCACGCAGACCTAGGGAGGTATTTGTATGTGATCCTCAGCACAGTGGTCCCTGATCTTGGGCAGGGGATGAAAAGGGTCATGTTCATTTAAAATGGTTATAAAGGGGATGCAGCACACACCTCTGATCGAGCTACCCAGGGAGATCTTGTCTTTTTGCTTTTTTTTTTTTTTTTTTTTAAAGGAATTTATTATTTACATCTTATTCTGTCTGCATGTGTGCCTGCAAGCCAGAAGAGGGCACCAGACCTCAACCTCATTATAGATGGCTATGAGCCGCCTGTGGTTGCTGGGAATTGAATTCGGGACCTTTGGAAGAACCTCTGAGCCATCTCTCCAGCCTGAGACATTGTCTCAGATAAATATATAAGAGAATCACAGAAAAATTGGTGCTGGAGGTCTGTGATCTCAGCTGCTTGGGAGGCAGGGGCCAGTCTGGGCTTACACAGTTAGTTCCAAGTCAACCTGGTGTGGGGAACTTAGTAAACCCTGCATTTGGTTTTTCCTTCCATTTGTTTTTTGTTTGTTTTTCTTTTGAGATAGGTTCTCACTATGTAACCCTGGCAAGCCTGGAGCTCACTATGCAGACCAGGTTGCTCTCGAACTCAGAGAGATCACCTGCTTCTGCCTCCTTTTTTGTGTGTGTGGGTTTTTTTGAGACAGGGTTTCTCTGTGTAGCCTTGGCTGTCCTGGACTCCCTTTGTAAACCAGGCTGACCCTGAACTCACAGTGATCTGTCTCTGCTTCCTAGTGCTGGGATCAAAGACATTCACCACCACACCCCAGCAAGACTTGTCTTTAAAATAAAAAATAAAATAAAATCCAAGTAAATAAAAAGAGGCTTGCTGATGAAGCTAAGTGGTAAAATGCCTGCTTAACATACACAAGGCCCTGGTTTCCACTGTTCAGTACTTTAAAAAAAAAATCATCTCTTCAGCCCTTGGGGACTCTTTCTTTTTTAAAGTCTTACTTATTATTTATACACTATTCTGCATGCATACCAGATCTCACTATAGATGGTTATGAGCCACCATGTGGTTGCTGGGAATTGAACTCAGGACCTTTGGAAGAACAGCAAGTGTTTTTAACCTCTGAGCCATCTCTCCAGCCCTTGGGGACTCTTTCAATGGGGCTAAGAATAGGCCCGGAACCTGTTGTCGTGGTATATACCTAAAATCTCTGTACTTCAGAAAAACCATGTGTCTGAAGGCAGCATGAGCTACATAGTGAAGCCCTAACTTAAAAGCTTAGAGAGAAAAAAAAAAAAGCTGGGCACAGTGGTGTAATCCCAGCACTCAGGGAGGCAGAGACAGGCGGATATCTGAGTTCAAGGCCAGCCTGGTCTGCAAATAGAGTCTAGGATAGCCGGGGCTACACAGAGAGACCCTGTCTTGAAAAAAAAAGCAATGGGACCAGATGAGATGCTTAAGTCTCTGGGCAGTGACAGAGGTAAAGGTAAGAGGCTGAGGGTTCTGAGAACTGGGGACTGTTGGCTGGATGTTAGAGGGGCCATGTGGGCAGAAAGATGGAGCCATTGGGAGCTCGGGAGGCCGTTGACCTGGGGCTGGACCCAGAAGGTCCAAAGGCAGTGTGGCTCTGAGGGCAGGACCTCGCTGACAAGAGTGCCAGCCAGGCAGGTGTTTCTGGGTGAGCCACATGGGAGGAGTTGTTGGTTTCATGCTGTCTCAGAAGCAGGGTTGGAGGCTGGCACCCCCTGGGGTGATGGCACCAAATGCTGATTAGATAGGAGTGAAACATGCTGGGCCTGAGGGTTAGGCCTGGTGTCCTAGATACTGGGAAGGCCAAGGCAGAAGAGTCTGGAGTTCAAGGCCAGCCTGGGCCAGCTACATAGGGAGACCGTGTTTCACAGAAGGTGAAGGGGGGCTGGGGAAATGACTCTGTGTGTGCCTTGCTCAGTGGAGGACCTGGGCTTAGCCAGGCTTGGTGCCGCGGGCTGTGGCTCCAGCCCGTATGGCCAGATCAGTGAGCTGCAGGTCCAGTGCAATGTTGACCTCTGGCCTCCGCACACACATGCACCCTGTGTGCGCTTGTATACACAGACATGCACACACGGGACTGGAGACGTGGCTCCTCGGTTACGAATGCTTGTTGCTCTTACAGAGGACCCAGTTATGTTCCTAGCACCCACCTGGTGGCTCACAACAGCAGGCAAAACTCTTGTACACATGTAAATAAAATAAGACATGTTCACATAATCCCCTTGTCTCAGGCCCGACTGCCGGGACTGCAGATGTGAGCCGCCATGCCCAGCTGAACGGCAGCGTAGGGTGTCAGTCATGCTGACAGACGACAGAGGAGACCACTGAGAGGCAGGCTCGCTCCTGTCCGAGCGCCCCTCCCAGCGGCGCGGTCTTACGCAGTTCCCAGGGTCATTTGCTCAACAACCAGGATCTGGGGCCCTGGGCTGCCCCGTCTCCAGACAACACCTCCCGCCCGTGCCTGGGAAGGTGGGGTCCCCACTTAGTCTCCACAGCCAGCTCAGCACAGCGTCACTGTCCTCCCACCCCAGCCCTGTCCACCTGCTCTCCAGCCTGGTCCACTCAGCGGTGCCCACTCTTCTCGGCTCTGTCAAGAAACTCCCCTTGAAGTTAGGCGGAACGGTTGCAGATATGCCTCTCGGGGGACTTGAACCCTGGACTTGTATATGCTTGGGTCAGCACTCCACCAGTTTTGTTTGTTTGCTGTGGGGAAGGAGAAGGTTGTGTATGTTTGTGTGGATGCTAGAGGCCAACCTTGGATTTCATTCCTCGGGCACCAGCTACCTTGTTGTTGTTGTCGTCATCTTAAAGATTTTATTTAAAACTTTTTATGTGTGTGTACATGAGTGTAGAGACCAGAATTGGGCATTGGATTCCCTGCAGTGGACACTACAGGTGGTTGGAGGTGCTGAGACTTGAACTCGGGTCCTCTGGAACAGCAAGCAAACACTCTTCATGGCTGAGCCATTTTCCCAGCCCTCTACCTTGTTGCTTTTCTTGGGGGGGGGGGTGTTTTTTTTGAGACATAGACCTGGCAACTTCTATGTAGTCGTTCTGCTATCCTGGAACTTGCTGTGTAGACCAGGCTGGCCTGGAACACAGAGATCCTCTTGCCTCTGCCTCCCAAATACTGGGATGAAAGGCAGGCGGCACTGTGCCTGGCCGGCAAGCTCTTGAAGTGAGCGCTGTCTTGTACTGCCTGTGTGATTTTGAGCCTCAGCTTTTTGGGTCTCGTTTTTCTCCTCTGTAAAGTGTGGACAATACAGGCTGCCTTGAGAAGCCCATGGCCTCGCCTGGGTATGTCTTACTCCCCGCGACTCCTAGAGAAGCTCACAGCCATGCTCTCCAGAGCCTTGTCTTTCTTTCAGAGGGCCTCTCCACCCGGGCTTAAGTCTCTTAGAACTCTGCCTTCTTAGAATTTAAAATGGTGATGGCATCAGCAGAACGGGGCTGGCTGGAGTAAATGAGCTTGGCTGCTGTGTTAGACACATGGGTGGGCTCAGAGCTCCACACTAGCTGGGCAGCTGGCTGGGCCTTGTTTTCCGTATCTGTCCAGTAGGGCGAGTGCCCCCTAAGCCTGTTCTAGGCTGAGGGGATTCACCTGTGAGCAGGGGGCCGTTCCCGCCCTGGAACCTCTCAGTGAGCAAGAGAAAGAAACGGGTCGACTGCCAGTTGATGCTCCGTGCTGTGGACGTCAGTGTGTGTGTGAGGGGGGGGCTGGTAGGTGCTGCCGTGAGAGGTACATTGTATGCAGCAGGACCTTCGGGAAGAGGGGGCCCTGAGAGTGAGGGGCAGAAATCCCAGGCTGAGGCACGGCCGGTGCAGAGGCCCTGAGTGTGTGCCAAGCGTGTCAGGGATCACTGAGAGGCCCAGCGCTGGAGACTAAGGGAAGTCAAAGTGTGGGAGGAGGAGGAACACCCGTTTGTGATGGTTGGTGCGGAACTCTGTGCAGAGTAGGCTGCAGGACCCAGAAGCTCTCTTTATCATCATTTGTGTAGGAAGATGAAAAATGAGGGGTGATGGGTGGACAAGTAAAGGATGGACGATGGGTAAGCAGAGGAATGATGGATGTAGGGATAGCTGACTGATGGATGGGTGTAGGATGGCAGCTATCTGGTTCACAACCAGGCTACTTTGGTGACTGTTGTCCTAGCTGTGGCCAGAGAGGATGGTGGGGTCTGCAGAAGTAATGAACTCCCTCCCTTTTCCTCTGCAGCCTCAAAGCGGAGGGTCCCAGTGTCCCAGCCGGGCATGGCTGACCCCCACCAGTTTTTCGATGACACGAGCTCAGCCCCGAGCCGGGGCTATGGAGGCCAGCCATCGCCTGGCGGTCTGGGTTACCACGCCCATTCCTCCCCGCCTGAGGCAGCCTTCCTAGCGGACCCTGTGTCCAACATGGCGATGGCCTATGGGACCAGCCTGGCCGCCCACGGCAAGGAGCTGGTGGACAGGAACGTGAGTAGGCGAGGCTGCTGGGCGGTGGACGGGTGGGGGGCAGGCAGGGCAACGGCTCAGGCTTGAGCTTTGCCCCCGCAGATCGACCGCTTCATCCCCGTGAGCAAGCTCAAGTACTACTTCGCCGTGGACACGGTATACGTGGGCAGGAAGCTGGGCCTGCTGGTCTTCCCCTACCTACACCAGGTCAGCCACCCACTCAGCACATGCCAGGGCCGGGGGGCCTCCCACGTGGGGTCCCGCAGCTCCCCAACTCTCTCCACAGGACTGGGAGGTGCAGTACCAGCAGGACACCCCGGTGGCCCCCCGCTTTGACATCAACGCCCCAGACCTCTACATTCCAGGTTGGGCCCTCCCACTGCTGCCTGGGCACGTCTGGGGCAGGTGTTTGGGGACTGGCACCCCAGGAGGGCTTCCCTCTTCTGACAGTCCTATGTCTGTCTTCCACAGCCATGGCTTTCATCACCTACATCCTGGTGGCCGGCCTCGCACTGGGGACCCAGGACAGGTAAGGACCCCGGAGCAGGGGAGCGCAGTGGGGATGAGGTGGCAGCTCTCCAGTCTCCGAACAGCTCCGCTTTGCTGCCAGTCGGCCCAGACAGTCACGTGACAGCCTTTGCCCGCCCACGGAGAGCCCGTGATGCCCGCTTGAGCTGCGTGACCTAAGTGCAGCCTTCCTTCCTCTTCACCAGCGCCGCGAATCTGTCCTTAGGCTCACAGTCCCCCAAATGACTTGCTCCACACCTTCACCCTTGTACTCTGTAGCAGCAACTGAAAGGTCTTAAGAGGTGGGCCTGGCCTCCTCCCGCCCTGTGTGCACAGATGGCTCACCCAGTGCTGCTGCCCTGCCCCGATGCCCTGCCCCAGGGCCCTCCCACACCCACTGGGTTCACTGAGTCAGGCCTGTGCTATCCCTGGATATCCAGCACCTGTGGTTCCCGCCCTGTCATTTCCTGACCCTCAGGCTGAGTCAGGCCCCGCCTCTCAAGCACAGTAGCCACAGCAGAACCAGTGGAGTCACTGCGAAGACCCCAGGGTGGAGCATGGTTCCTCCCCACCAGTGGCTTCAGGCTTCCGCCCAGCTGGCCTCTCTTTAGGGAGGAGGCCTCCTGGTACCCCCCACAGGGCTCTGAGGTCCCGGCTTGAGTGCCGGGACAGGCCCGGATCCTTCAGCTCCAGTGCCCTCAACACAGGGCTGTCCCAGCCCCATGACCGGGTGGGTGTGGGTGTGGGTGTTGCTTCTGGCAGGTTCTCCCCGGACCTCCTAGGACTACAGGCGAGCTCGGCGCTGGCCTGGCTGACCCTGGAGGTCGTGGCCATCCTGCTCAGCCTCTACCTGGTCACTGTCAACACCGACCTCACCACCATTGACCTGGTGGCCTTCCTGGGCTACAAATATGTCGGGTGAGTGCGCCTCCCCTGCCTGCCAGTCCCAGACCCTGGCCTCTCCTTCACACTCATCCCTGTCCCTCCCCGCCTCAGGATGATTGGTGGGGTCCTCACGGGCCTGCTCTTTGGGAAGATTGGCTACTACCTGGTGCTTGCCTGGTGCTGTGTGTCCATCTTTGTGTTCATGGTGAGTGGGGCTCGGCGTGGCCTGCGGCCACAGGCCTCCTGGACAGATGTGGGGAATTTTTTGGAACATCCAAATACCAAGCCTGAGGGCTAGGAGAGCCTCCTAGAAGAGGGAGTCTCCTGTGTGGGTCCCTTGAGAGCCAGTCAGGATGGTAGGGGCCAGGGTTGCCCAGGACACAGGCTCAGAGCTGGACACGCACTCTTATTTCTTTTCGTCAGTGTCTCAGGACAGTGAGTCCTCCCAGCTAGGGCAAAGGACTGACTGGGGGCCATGGCGACTGCCATGCTTGGGTTGTTCCTAAGCTGTACTCAGAGTGAATCATGTAAGCTTTGCTCTCTCTCTCTCATAAAACGGGGTGCCTGGTGGCTGCACTGTGGGGTCTTGGGAGGACTTAGGCTGAGCATGCCCGAGAAGCAGAAGGCAAATGCTAGCACCACTGGGTAAATCTGATCCACAAGCAAAAGTCTTGTCATCCTTTAAGAGCTAAGGGAGCCAGGGACGTGGCTTTGTCAGTAAGCAAGAGCTGGGTTCAATCCTTGAACTCCACATAAAAAAAAAAAAAGAGTGGAGGTACACCCTTAGAATCTCAGAGCTGGGAATGTGGGGCTCGCTGGTCGGCCAGCCTAGCCTACCTTGTAGGTGCCTGGAGACCCTGTCTGAGAAAAGGTGGGTCCCCAAGGCTTCTAGCCTCTACAAACAAACCATGTGCACAGGTTTGCACACACGCGCAGGAACACATCCAAAGAGCATGGGGGCCTGTGAGGTGGCTAAGCAGGTAAAGGGCATTTGCTGCCAGCCCGGCACCCTGAGTTCCACTCCTGGAACCCACACGTGGGAGCGACTTTCATACCAGAGCTCAAGCGCCCCAACCCTATGAAAGAAAGCCGACCCGGGGCGCTAACTCCCGCCCTGAGGAGGTTGAGGCGAGGAAGAACGCACCTGAGCAAAACTAAAAAGAAAGTAGCTCTGGTGGCTCGCGAGGCTGAGGGTGTTACTCAGTGTGAGGACCGGCCTTGCCCGAGGGAGGGCCGGGACGACCCTCCCGCCGCGGCCCAGCCTCCGGCCTTGGCGTCTGCAGCTCCCGCTGGTGCGCGCCCGGGGCCCGGGGCGTGGCCACTCGGCAGACCCTCCTGGGAGCGCCAGCGGAGGCCGCGGAGGGCTTCGTCCCGCGCTGCCCGGCCCCTCCGGCCCCCACCCTGACCGTGTGCCCTTGCCCCCCAGATCCGGACGCTGCGGCTGAAGATCCTGGCCCAGGCGGCGGCCGAAGGGGTGCCGGTGCGCGGGGCGCGGAACCAGCTGCGCATGTACTTGACCATGGCGGTGGCGGCCGCACAGCCGCTGCTCATGTACTGGCTCACGTTCCACCTGGTCCGCTGAGCGGCGGGCGCGGCCCCGGCTGCCCCTCACCCCGCCCGCCCGCCCGCCCCGGGCCTCCCCCAGCCTCGGTGCTCCCGTCGGCCGCGCCACACCCGCGACAATAAAGCTGACGGGCTCGGCGCCGCCCCCGCTCCTGGCCGCCGGGGGCGCCGGGGGCGCGGCGGGCGGCAAGTTTAATGAATCAGTGGGGGTCCTTCTTCTTTTTCTTGTCCTTCTTCACCTTGGGTTGCTTGGCCTTGTCTGGGGGGCGTTCGTGCTTCTTGCGGCCAGCGCCGCGGGCCTGGGGGGCCGAGGACGGTGGGTAGGACGGAGGTGGCCGGCGGGACCGGACCCGCCCCGCCCACCGCGGCCAGACCCTAACCTGACCCGGCCCGGGCCTGGGGTGCGTGACCCGGCCCGGGCCTGGGGTGCGGGAGGGCATCCTGGGAGGGGGGCAGCCCTTACCTTCCCCTCGGCCTCCGAGTCGCTGGAGCTGCTGCTGCTGCTGCTGGAGTCGGAGGAGCTGCCGGAGCCATGCTAGATTGAGGGGGATGAGGGGGACGGTGAGGACGGGTACCCGCGTGCGCGGTTTCCAGCCCCCGTCCCGGGCCCTCGGGGGGCGACCCCGGGGCGCGGTGACTCACCTTCGGCTTGTGGGCGGCGCCCGCCCCGGGCCGGCCCGGAACTTTAGCAGGACAGTGTTTGGGGTCCCCCACTTGGCCTGTCCCCTCTGGCTTCTTAGAACCAGAGCCCAGGGCTGCAGAGGAGAGAGACGTTGGCCGGGGTGGGCAGGCGGCTGGGAACGTCCCTCCGGCACGAGTCCCTGGGTTCGAGTCCGGGCCCCTCGCACCGCCAATCCACCACCCCCGGGAGCTTACCTGAGGCCAGGTCGAACTCCATGGCGGCGGCCGGTCTGTGCGGAGGGACGGCCGGAGGCCAGCCGAGCCTCGGGGAGGGGCGGGGCCGCAGGGCCTGCCCACCTCAGGAACTCGGCGGGGCCCCACCCGCCGGACCTCCGCCCCGGCTCACCGCCCTTCGCTCCCAGCCCCGCCCAGGCTCTCCTCGGTGGGAGCGGAGGAGGGAAAGGAACCAGCCCCGGCATCCGTTGCCCCTTTGCTGAGGTGCTTGCTTCGGAAAAGCCCTTCCAGGCTCACTGAACAAAGTTAAAGGCAGACGCAGTGCACTCTGGGAGCTGAGTTCCCAGCCCCTCCGGCCTGAGCTGAGGCTGAGGGGTTTGGAGCTCAGGCTGGTGCGCCTCAGCAAAGCTGTACCCTGGGGCGATGGTGGAAGACGCGGCGGGTGGGTTAGATTCCTAGGCCGGTGCCTGGCGGGGTGTGTGGTGGTGAAATGTGCCGAGTTGTTTTGGTAAAGACAGGTGTCCTAATTTGGGCTGTTACAACAAACACAGCATGGAAGTGGCTTAAACAGTAATTTACCTCATGGCTGCCGAGGCAGCCGTCTTTGGCAGACAGGGCTCCCTAGCAGGGAGCTGGCCCGCTGCCTGTGAAGTTGACTTGGTCCTTCATTAACGTCGGGATGCAGGACCTCTTCCCTCTCAAGATCCTACGACAGCCAACAGTGCCACTTCAAAACCATCGCGTTTGGGACTGGGCTTCAGCGTGTGACTTCGGGACACGAGCAACAGCTCCAAGCTAGGCACTATAATCGGGAGGCTGAGGCAGGAGGATTGAAAGTACTGCTCCAGCCTGAGCTACATAGTCCGACAAGCGTGCGGGGGTGGTGGCGCACAGCTTTACTCCTGACACTGAGGAGGCAGGCAGAGCTACTTCCAGGACTACACAGACTCTAAGAAAACCAAGGGGAAAAAAAAGGAAGAGAGTAAATTGAGATAGGAGGGAAGGGTGTTGTGGGGTCAAGGGTCACAGGTGCAAAGGCCTTCAGGCAGCTCTGCTGTGGGAGGATCTTTGAGGAAGTCTGAGTGGAAAGCCAGGAGGGAGGGGCTGAGGCTAGGAGGGAGGGAGGGGACCTTTGGTCTACAGCAGGGTGAGCAAGGGGTGTGAGCAGGGGTGGCCCTTGAGCCCACAGATCCCTGCAGTACGGAAAAGAAAGCCTGCCCTTGCTAAACAAATTCCGAGCCGGTGGGTCCCTGTCCACTTTGCTCCTCACCCAGACGTGTGGCTGAGTGGCGTGAGCTGTTTTGGCTCACCCTGCCTGGGGTGTGCGCTCCTGGCACGCCTTGGATCGACAGCAGGTACACTCGGCTGCCCTAAACTCTCTGGGCCCGCTGTCCCTGTGGAAAGGCCTAGGATCTGAGCACTGGACAAGGAAGGAAGGAAGGGTTGGGAGGGTTCCTAGCTGCAGGCCAGCCTGAGCTACACAGTGAGACCCTGTCTCGGGACACCGCGTTGAGGGGCTGGAGGAATGGCTCAATGGTTGAAGGCGTTTGTTCTTGCAGAGGACCCGGGTTTAATTCTCAGTACTCACATGCAGTTTGAACCTGTCAGCACAGGCCCTGGCTTCCTCTCCTGACCTCCATGGGCACCAGGCATGCACACGGTGCTCCTACATACATATAAGCAGACCCCCACCCCCCACACACATGAAAATGAAAAACAAATTGAGAGGCTGAGGAGATCGCTCAGTGGCTAGGAACAGGTCCTATGCAGAAGACCTGAGCTGAGAGTCCCTGAACCAGGTGCCTCACAGCTGCCTGGATTGGAGAGCTGAAGGCCTCTGAACTCTGCAGGTCCTAGTACACACATGACACACACAAATACAAATCTATTTTTATTTATTTTTTGGAGACAGGGTTTCTCTGTGTAGCCCTGTCTGTCCTGGACTCACTTTGTAGACCAGGCTGGCCTTGAACTCAGATACCCGCCTGCCTCTGGGATCACACCTGCTGGGATCACAGGTGTGCACCACTGTGCTCAGCTCACAAATCGATTCTTCCTTTTCTTCTTCTTAATGCTCTTTTTTGTTTTCTGAGCCACCCTTAAATCCAGGGGCCACCTCTAAGGGTAGCAGGGAGCTGAGCACTGGAGTCTCAGATCCGGGGTCGGGATCCCCAGCTCAGGAAGTGAATCGACTGCCATCCAGCCGGCCCCAGCTCTCAGCTGTGCAGAGCTGGACAAGGTAGCACATGTCTGCAATCTCAGGTTGCATGGCGTACAGACAGGAAACCCAGGAGCTCAAGGACCAGCTAGTCCAGCACGCACAGAGCGAACAAGACCTTGTCTGGGCTGGAGAGAGCTCAGCGGTTAAGAGCACTGATACTTCTAAAGGACCCAGATTCCATTCCCAGCACCCACAACCGCCTCTACGTCCAGGTCCCAGGAATTAGATGCCTTCTGGCCTTTGCTGGAACTTGGACATACACAGAACTAACAAATCTTAAAAAAGAGAGAGAGAGAGAATTCTTATCTCGAGGTAGAAGGCATCTGAGATGGCCCTCTGACCTCCACGTGCTCCAGCACGCACAGGCATGCATGCACACAGCACACGCACCCAGCGAGGGCCTAGGGGTGTGGCTCAGTGACAGAGTGCCTGCCTAGCAAATACAACATCCTGGGTAGCTGCCCTGAACAGGCAGGGGTCAGTAGTGTAGGCTGTACCCTGGGCACTCCCCTCCGCACGGGGAGGTTAGTGCTGACCCGCTCTGCCTTGGCCTCCCTAGGAGGTGGCTAATGGGCTGCCAGGCAGCGGGGTCAGGTGCAGCCTGGAGACAGAGCCAATTTCCTACTTTGTGCTATTTCCTCGTGAAGGGGTGGTAAAGGGAGGTGTGGCCTCTCTCCTGACCACCTCCATTGCTTTGTACATAGGATGCCAGGCTCCCACTCTTCCCCTCACCCAGCAGGCCCTGTACCTGCCCTTCATCGTCTCAAGTCACCGAGACCAGAGATGCCAAAGCTTGAAGAGGTGGTGTGGCTTTTCTCATGCTGGGGTCCAAGCCAGCGAGTGTAGCCCTCTCCACCTGTCCTCCTCTCAGGACCCGCTGCGCACTGCGTTCCTCTGGGGCACCTCCTGCCGCCCCTGCCTTCCGATTTTCACTACTGCCCCAAATGTCTTGGTGCCCCCTCAAGGGGAGGGCCCTGCCTTTCAGCCAGCCTGCAGCAGTGCTGGTGTGTGTCCACCCCCGGGTCCCTCTCCCTTCTCCCCTGAAGGAAAGGCCTTCTCAGAGGCTCACTCCACCCTGCAATTTTTTGTTTTGTCCTGGGACAGGGGCTGTGCAGCTCTGGCTGTCCTGGAACTCTCTCTGTAGACCAGGAGGGCTTCCGAATCAGAGATCTGCCTGCCTGTCTCCCGAATGCTGGGATTAAAAGTGTGCGCCACCACTACCCAGCAAATATTCACAAAAATATTTCCGGTCAACAATTTGGGTGGGCAGGGAAGCCAACATGCCGAGGGACCCAACCGGGACGCCTGTGTGTCCTTCCTGGACTGCCATGTGCTTGAGGTCAAGTGCTTGACTAGAAAAGTGATTATAGTGAGGCTGAGTTTAGTCTTTCCTGGAGTTTCCACGAATAGAGGCCCAGTTCCTATAAACAATATTATCTCCATTCAACCACATCCTAGCAGCTGGCCGGACTCAAGCATGTAGCGACTGTTTTCCTTCTCTTCAGACTGTACTGGCCTGGGACTACCACGGATACCGGGTGGCCCCCAGGAACTTTATCTAGAGATGAGGTAAGGGGCTACGCTCAGCCTCCACCCCGTGCTCAGACCAGGGTTTATGTCATGCTGCTTCTGAGCTAACATGCTGGCTGTTCACCTCTAGACTCCTGGGTCAACCTGGCTTCCCAGCTTCTCACCCACTCTGGCCGTGGGTTTCTTTGCTCCCGGGACCCCGGATGAACACACTGTAACAAAGCTGGAACATAGGTGAGGGTGTGGCTCAATGGCGTGCCAATTGCCTGACATCAACAAAAGGGTGTCAGGAAGCTTTGGAACTCTGACAGCTTTACACCGGAAATCTTCCCTCCTCCCTATGACCCGCACAGTGCTCAGATGTTGCTTCTTAAAGACTTTACTGTGTGAGTGCTTTATCTGCATGTACACCTGCGTTCCAAAAGAGGGCATCAGATCACATTATGTGATGGTTGCCAACACACCGTGCACTTGCTGGGAACTGAACTCGGGACCTCTGGAAGAGCAGCCAGTGCTCTTAGCCGCTAAGCCATCCCTCCAGCTTAGGAACATCTTAAACCTTAAAGCCCAGGACATGCCAAGGACAAGATGGGTGTGTTTACATTCTGGGGACCAGCTTAAACAGCTTCCCCTTCTAAAGCAGCTGCTCACCACAGACCCACCTGTGGAGAGGGTGATGCAAGTACAACTGTTTTGCAAACTTAGCATGAGCACAAGCAGCAGGACCAGAGGCCCACTCGGATGGATTCTCCCAGCAGCCCAGTCTCCAGCCCTCAACCACATGGGCGTCTACTGAGTTTGTGGCTCCACTCCGCACTCCAGCAGAACCACAGTCAGACTCCTTCACTGTTTCATCCCCAGGCAACAAGTGAGGCATTGTGACCTCTGACCTTTCACCATAACACCCAGGAGGCTTAGGCCAGGGAAGCTTAGTGTATTTTACAGACTGGATGTCTATAAGGGTCTGTCATCCACTGGACCCACTGCTGGACCAGAAAGTGACCTTTAGTGTCACTGTGAGGGTCAAAGAGAAACTGCCCCCACACAGGAAATGGAGATATTCTGTGGCTACCAACCCCACAAACATAAATGCTGCAGAGGGAACCATTCCAGAACTAGCTGGAGCAAGGCTATGTGGGTCCATGAGTCCTGTGTCCCAGGCCTGCACTACCACCACTAGGTCCTGGACAAAGCAGGGTTCAATACTGGCAGTGATTTACTGTTTTTGGTTTTCTGAGACAGGGTTTCTCTGTGTAACCCTGGCTGTCCCGGAACTCGACTCTGTGGACAAGGCTGGCCTCTAACTCACGGAGATCGCCTGCCTCCGCCTCCTCAGTGCTGGGACTACAGGCGTGCCCACCAGCGCCCGGCCTACTCTGCCTGTTTTTAAACTCTGCGTATTGTTTCACTTGCTCGCATGTCACACTGTGTCTTATGCCCCAGAGACCAGAAGAGTACTGGACCTCCTGGAACCGGAGTAACAGAGGGTAGTGAGCCACTCTGGTTTGGGAATTGAAAGGTCCTTCCCAAAAGCTACCTTGTTAAAGTATTTGTTATTCACCTGTATAATTGTGGTCTGAGGCTTACTGTCTCCTCTATCTGCTAACCTAGGCCTAGTACTGGGAGCTTCTAGCCTCCACACAATCCAATCTACAATGTTTTCAGCTTCTAAGACTTACTGCTGAATGAGAACTAGAACCCTTTCTAGTTCTCTCAACCCTGGCTGGCTGGTTCAACTCAGCTGTGCTGGCTCAAACCCCTCTCCAAGCTGCTTCCATCTGGCTTCTGTCTCCTTCAGACCTAGAAAGTCTTCGGGTGTGCTTTCTTGCCAGAACAGCCATGTTCTGAATTGAAGTTCCTCTACACCATCCCCCAGTCCTGGATGGAGACGTCCCTCCTGCTTCTGAGCACTTGCGTTACAGGCCTGTGCTTCTTTGCCGAGGCCCCAGCCTAGGGCAGACACCTCGCTTTTGTGTACCTCCCAACAGGCAGATCTCAGGTGGACTCTAGAGGCTCAGAAGGCAGGACAGCTGGAGTCTTTTCCCGGAATCCAGAATCAAAGTGTCCATTTGCCAGAGAAGCAAGGACCACCAGGAAGGTGCTTGGGGATTGTTGGGAGTGCGGCTAGGAATTTCAGAGTATAAGAGAAGCTGGAGAAATGCCTCAGTGATCGCTGGCTGCTCTAATCAAGGACCGCAGTTTGCTTCCTAGAACCACATGGGGGCTCACAGCCATCTCTAACTCTAGTTCCAGGAGATCCAGCACCTTCTTCTGGCCTCCTTAGTTACAAGAGACAACCACGGTACACACAGATACATGCAAGCAAGTCCTATAAATAAAATAAAAATCCTACAAATTTTGAGGGTTGGCCGGGAGTGCTGGTGTAAGCCTTTAATCCCTGCACTCAGGGAGGCAGAGGCAGGCGGAGCTCCCGTTGAGCTCCAAACCAGCCTAGTCTACAGAGTGAGTTCCAGGACAGCCAGAGCACAGAGAAACCTAGCCTCAAAAATAAAGTTAGATAAATAAATAAATAAAATAAAAATTTAAAAACACTGAGGGCTGTTGGGACGCAGGTCTGCTGGTGAAGTCCCTGCCCGGCACAGACGCAGCACTGGGCTCCAACCCAGATCAGGGCACACTCCTGTAACGTCAGCACTTAGGAGCTGGTACCAAGCTCAGGTTATTTCTGTCAGGGAAAAGCTCGAGGTTAGCCTAAGACATACAGAACCCTGTGTAGTATAAAAAAGAAAACACATCTACTTTGTCTCTAAAGCCGAAGGCCTGTCTCTAGTACTGTCTCAGGGACTGAGATAAACCTTGACATATATATTAGCAGTCACAAGACAAAAGAGGCTACACAGTAAATTTTATTTTAAAAGCCCATTTTATTAAACATACTTTTTTCGTTCAGAATCCCAATTTAAAAAACCTTTATCTACTTAAAAAAACACAACATGAATCAAACAAACAATGAAAATTACCAGAACAGGACTACCAGTGATGCTAAAGCAGGCAATGGGTGCAAAGGCAGAGGGTGGGGGAGAAACAGAAGTCAAGGGGCCTAAGCAGCCAAATGGGACTAGGAAGAGCCTCCCTGCCCCGGGAAGCAAAGACCAACCCCCTAATGATCTCTGGGATACAAGCTTGTGCTCCCCGCCCGCCCTCCCTGCCCCCCAGCACTGGGGCTTTTACAAGACGTAGGTGCTCTTCACCAGCCGCTCCTTGTCGTCCCCCGTGCTCCACACGGTTCGGAGTGCGCGCTCCTGCTTCCTGCGTGCCACCCGGATCAGGCACACCACAGAGGCTCCCAGGAGGAGGATCAGGACCATCACAAACAGCCCCACCAGGACGACCGCTAAGGACAGGAGGGACAGGTAAGGCAAGGAGGAACACGGCCAGATGCCCTCCTCAGCCTGGGATCCGGAGACTGCTTGCCAGGGTAGTCACCCCAAAAAACACAGAACGGCTTCTCAACTTCATTTTTAAAATTTATGCGTATGTGCGTTTTGCTTAAATGTACGTCTGAGCGCCACACGGTGCCTGAGGAGGCCAAAAGAGGGCATTGAATCCCCTTAACTAGAATTACAAATGGTTGTGAGGAAGTATGTGGGTGTTAGGGATGGAACTCCACAACGCTGTTTTGTGTGTGTGTGTGTGTGTGTGTGTGTGTGTGAAGACTTATTTATTATGTATAGTGTTCTGCCTGCATGGACACCTGCAGGCCAGATGAGGGTACCAGACCTCATTATAGATGGTTGTGAGCCACCACGTGGCTGCTGGGAGTTGAACTCAGGCCCTCTGGAAGAGCAGCCAGTGCTCCTAACCTCTGAGCTGTCTCTCTAGCCCCCACATGGTGGTTTTTTGAGACAAGATCTAAACCCAGGCTGACTTCAAATGTCCTATGAGGCTGGCTGCCTGAGCCCTGCAGTCTGGCTGGAGAGGGTTCACTCAGCAGAGCTGGGAGGGCCTGGCTTCTAAGTGCAGTGAGTAACAGCGGCTGCCCCGCTGGTCAGCTAAGGTGGGGCTCCATCTCAGGCACCTGACTTCCTGGGACATTCACCTGGCTCCCTCCTCCACTGGCGACAGAACCTATCTAGCCTTTTGGGGCAATCCCCTGGCCAACTCCACCCACAGCCAGCTCTCCAGACCCAGGCAGCTTTCCAGCCCAGCCCTGAGAATCAGATTCTACTTCTAGACAGACTTGTAGGCCGGGTCTTGGCTCCTTCACAGGCCAAACCAGTATGGCAGGTCCACAGAATAGCACTCACTGTCCACACGGCTCAGAAACAAAAGAGGGAGGACACGGGGCCTCCTCGGCAGGCCAGGCTGCCCACTGTGTCTGCCTCCTGCCGGCCTGAGCATCTCTTCACAGCCTACGGTAGCTAAGTTCCCTCGGGACCTGGAGTTCCTCTCAGGCTTGCGTGTGAACTCACAGGACAGGCCTGTCTGCCACACAACCCCTGTAGTTGCCTAGGGACTCCTGATTCAGGCTCAGCCTCCACTGTGCACAGTGTTTACTGTAGGGCAAAGGTCCACAAGTTCCAAGCTGCCTAGCCATTTTCATAGAGACACAGCCCTCTGCCACAAGGGCATCCCAGTGAGGAACAATGTTGAAAGCAAGGAAACGCTACTGGGCAGAACCCAGTTCGTCCAGGAAGGCCAGCGGCGGGGAGGCAGAGGCAGGCGGAGAAGGTTGAGGCCACTCACCTTTAGTGCCAGGAGTCAGAGCAGGATACATCTGCTTGCCTACAGAGAATGCAAAATGTGAGGTCAGTCCTCCCTGCTCTCCAGCCTCGGAGCTGACACCACATGGGCCCCTCTGCCTCTCAGACACTAGGGCTCTTCCCACGAGCTCTGGAGGTTCTGAGACCTTGTCATTCAAGGGTCCAATGGATATTTCCAAAGGATGGATATTTCCACAGGCCTCATCTAGGGAGGGGAATGGGGAAGGCGCCTCTCAGGAGCAGGGTGCCACGGTGCAGGGAAGGGTCAGCTGACTTGCCAGAGCAGCGCTGCATGCACTTCTCCCGGGAGAGGTATCTGTTCTTGTTGCCGCGGCACCCGCCGTAGATGAAGCTGTCACAGGAATTCTTCTCCACGTCATAGTACCACTGACGGAAGGCTGCCCGGCAAGGCCCAGTGTCAGCCTTCGGGACACAGTACTCTGGAAGCAAGAGCAAGGGGCCTCAGGAGGGCAAACCAGCAGGGCCAAGAGGGAAGCGTGAGGCCTGACAGCTGAGTGAGGGAGACTTGTGGTCTTCTCAGTGAGGCCCGCAGGTCAGGCACAGTCTGGCCTGTTCACAGCAGCTTCATATTCTCTTTTTCTGACGTGTGTGGTGTGGACCAAGGTATGAAACTGTATGGTCCAGAGCGGTCTTGTACTCCTGTCTTAACCCCTACCCCAAGTGCTGGGATTTCAGCTGCAGACCACTGGGAGTGGGGGAGGGGCGCTCTGCAGCCAACCCTGACCATGGTTTCTGCCGTTCTCGAAGGCCCAGGCACTTTACATGCACTGGGCAGCCCTCTCCTGTGTGGACCTCACTTTACACATGGGAATTATGTACAGGGCACAGCTCCTGTCCACAGCCACAGAGCTTGAGTCAGGTTGGCAGGTAAATCCTAGAACCGCACGCCCCGCTGCCTCTCTGCTGGAACATCTGGATTCCCGACAGCCCTGGACACCCACTACGCTGTCACCCCAGCCCCAGCTCTGAAGTGCAGCCAGCTGGCAAGGTCTGGAGGGCCTGCTCTACAAGCTCCTCCAGTGAACTCAATCCCCAACCCCATCAGGACACAGCTGACGCTCTAAGTTATTATACCTTCATAGTTGAAGATCTCACCCGCGAGGCCCTCAGAGTCCTGCTTTCTGGGAACTGCAACACAAACACCTGGTTAGGAGGGACACGAGACAACCGGCCTAGCAGGGCTGACTATCAAGGGCCCCAGAAGGACGCACGGCCACTGTAGGGGGTGGTGGTGTCGTATCCCTTGGTCCTGATGTCTTCTGGAGCACAGGACACACTCAACACTGGGGTGGGTGGGGCTCCTGCTATTCCAGTGGTTACTATGGAAACTAAGCCACATTTCTGAGGTGACAAAAACATAGCTTTGTTCATTTTTTGAAGCACCCAGAAACTTTTATTCTATTGGGGAAATTTCCTCAGAAACAGGCTGAAAATGGGAGCTATCATGCAGGGTCCTGTACAGTCAGCAAGAGCCTAGAACAAAGGGGAAGTAAGGCAGGTGAGCCAGCGGCCACAGACCTCCCACAAGGGCCCACATGGGAATGGCTGCTGAGAGTTTTGTTCTCATGAGAGGGCCTCTGTGGAAGGGCAGGTCTTGCTGGCCCTGCCAAGGCCCTGGCCTGGGGCCTAACACCAAGGGTACAACTGCTACTAGCTAGTGCAAGGGACCACTCACCCAGGCTCCTGCAGCAGAGTCCCTTAGGCATAAAAGAGGAGCAGGGCGGCTACTGCCAGCTCTACAAAGCAAACTAACACAAAGCTCTAGATAAAGTCAGCAGTGGGCAGAGGGGTGGGGTGGCAGAGGACACAGGACTTGTAGCAGAAGGAGGGAGACAGTGACCCCAACGGGGAGCAGAAAACACAGGATGACAGACAGCGGCTTGGAGGAAGGCAGGGCCTGAGCCATAGGCCTTGGTGGCCCTGTGAGCAGAAGCCCTCAGCCCTTCTGTTGTTGGCCCAGTGCTGGTAACACCGAGGCAGAGGCGGAAGCACTCCCCCATTCCCAGGCGTCCACTCAGTTCCCAGGAGGGCCTTTAGGAACCTACCACTCAGGACAGAAGAGTCAGCTCCGTTCCTGTTCCCGGCCACACCCTCAATGGTGCGCTCTAGGAGGGCAAAGAAGGGAAAAGAAAGCCACCATCAAGAGGGCCCCATGTGCTACACCAACCCCCATTTCTTCTTTTGTGGAGCATGAGGGCCATGTAAGCTTTTCTACTGAGAAGTAAGTTTCTGGGGCTGAGTAACCAGTGCAAGCTCACACAAAAGGACCTTACACCAGCCAGGGCTCCTACGGCTACATGACCCCTTTTTTTTTTTTTTTGGATAGGGTTTGTGTAGCCCTGGCTGTCCTCAAACTCATAGAGTTCCACCTGCCTCATACAGCGAGTTATGATATTTTTTTTTTTTTTTTTTATTTCGTGTGCACTGGTGTTCTGCCTCATTTGTGAGAGAGAGAGAGTGAGATCCCTGGGAACTGGAGTTGCAGGCAGTGGGCTGCCATGGGGGTGCTGGGAACTGAACCCGCGTCTTCCGGAACAGCATCTAGTAGTGCCCTTAAGCACTGAGCATCTCAGGCCCCAGGTAATGGCATTAACAAGGATCTTTTAAAGCTTTGTTGTTGTTGTAGCAGTGTTTAAAAAGTCATGATTGTGTGTGCGCATGTGTATGTGCCTGAGCACGTGTGGATGAGGATGAGTCTCAGGTCCCTATGTGAACACAGAGCTTGTTTGTTTTTGTTTGGTTCGTTTTTGTTTTTCAAGACAGGGTTTCTCTGTGTAGCCCTGGCTGTTCTGGACTCGCTCTGTAGACCAGGCTGGCCTTGCACTGAGCGCTGGGATCACAGGCTGCTCCCCCTCGTGCAGCTGCGAAGGTATTTACTCTTGCTGAACACACTTAGAATAGCTGGGACGGCACAGTAGGCACGGTGACACCCCTACAGTCCTAAGTACTGGGCAGGCTAAGGCAAGAGGGTCAAAGCAGCCAGCCTAGGCAACAGAGAACCTGTCTCAGAGGGAGCGGGAGTGGGTAGAGTGGAGCAACCAAGAAACTTCCAATCGTCAGGTTCTGGTTGTTTGTTTGTTTTTTGAGATGGGGTTTCTCTGTGTAGCCTGTCTGTCCTGGAACTCACTCTGTGGCCCAGGCTGGCCTGAAACTCAGAGCTCTGCCTGCCTCTGCCTCCCAAGTTCTGGGATCACAGGGCAGCGAAATGGTCAGGTTTTAGGTGGGGTGTGAGTGCTTTCTTTTCGGATAGACGGTCTTGTGGCTGCGTTGCCCAGGATGGTCTCCTAATGCCCCTCCCGCTCAATTCTGCAGCTGATAAAATGGTCTTCAGTACAAATTAGGATCATGGGTGCAGAGGCCTGGGGCTGGCCGGATGTCATGCAGCAGTCGCCTCACCCAGTTCCCCGCAGCCTGCCTCCTACCTCTGTCCTCATCAAGCACTGTCTGGCAACAAGCTAGAAGCCTTACCTACTTAGATGAAAGGCAGGCACAGGGACAGTCAGGTCCCCGGGGAAGGTCTAGTTCCCATTACAAATTAATAAACTGGCACACACCCTCATTCTCATTTGGCCTCACTCAGGACTTGCTTGCCTAGAAGTCTGGCGGGCAGAGACTCTGGGGACCAGCGGCTCTGGCAGTTTTCAGCTGTTTCCCATGACAGTGCCAAGAGACACACAACCAAATGCCACAAAAGCCTCCCAGGCCCTTGCAGCTGGGGTCAGGTTCTGAACTGTGTCCAGGGAGATACCACTGCCTTACGCCCACTGTCTCCTGCTCACGTCTGTATCACTTCAACCCTCTTTCTAAGATGGTAACAGCACATCAAAGGGAGCCAGCAACATCTCCGACTCCTTCCCTCCACACTGGAGAGGAAATACACAGAAACAACATTTTCTTCACTCAGATTCCTATGTACCAATTAGCACCTAAAAGGTGACAGACTGGCCTACACCACCTGAAATCTCACCCTAGCTAGGCACTGGTGGAGGACACTCTAACCTTAGCACCTGAGAGGGAGGCAGGAAGATCAAGAGTGTGAGACTTGGACTACACAGTTAAGAAAAACAAACAAACAAACAACAACAACAACAAACAAAAAACCAAAACAAAACAAAAAAAACACCTATGGGTCAAAACACTAAATTAAAACCCATTCCTGGCCCCAGCACCAGGTCTCCAAATCCCTCCGACTGGCCTTCCCCATGATCAGACACCTCACCTGCCGCAGCACAGCAGAGGTCACCACCCGAGGGCACTGCTGACCGGCCTTCACACAACCCGAGGGTGCCGAGCTCATCTCTGAATGCATAGCTCACCATCAAGAAAGCCAGAAAGTGAGGAGGCAGAACCCATACGTAAACCTCACTGGGGATGGGGACTGAGCCCTGGGGCTCAACACAGAACCAATCGGCTTCAAGTCATGCGGCAGATCTGCAAGCCAGGAAAGCCTGCGCAAAGTTTTTGTGGGCAGCTCGGCGCCTGCCTTGGGACCAGCAGTGGGGGACGAGAACGCAGCTCTCTGCTAGGCCTTCAGGTTTACTTGAACTTTAAGGCCAATGGCACCTTGAAGACTGGACGAAGGTGATATCAGGGCGCACACCCCAGGGTTAGCCCCTAACATGGCTTTGTGAGCTTCTCAGTCAGCTGTCTCAGAGGAACCAGGGACAAGCGGCCTGCAGGAGTGCATCAGGAGGCCAGTCCTCTGGAGTGGGCTGGTGTAGCACTTGCACTCAGGAGGAGGAGGGGGAGGGCAGGTGCTAGGCTTGACCTTCTGTGAGAAGTAGGGGCCTGCAGAGAGGCCAGTGTGGCCGGGGACCAGCTCACGGGGTCTGCTGTGGAATCCCACGCCATCCCAGCACTCAGAAGATGTGCACATCCCAACAATGAACTCTACACTCTATCTAAGCTTCTAAAGTCGCCGGACTCCGGTCTTACCAGTGACACCAGCACACTTCTCAAGACACTCCTCCTTGCTCAGGTAGTTATTGCCGTTTCCTTCGCAGCCCCCATACACAAACGGCCAGCAGGACCCGTCAGTGGCATTGTACCACCACCTGGGGATGGAAGCCCGGCATCTCCCCACTACCTTCGAAACGCCGCAAGACTCTGAAACAAAACAGAACCCATGTGGGTTGATGGGGATAATCCCAGGGTCAAAGGACACACATTCTGTAGGAGGAAGTCCGAGGTTTTCAAGATTCTCCAAAAGGAGAAGAAGCAAAGAAGTGTTCTGGGCCTGCCAGTTCCTCCAGACCTGTTCCCAAAGCTGGCGCAGATGCTGTCTTCCTTATATGGAGAGAAACACATGCCTGGCAAAGGCCAAAGCACCTGATGCAGCTGCAGGTAGCTTCTGCCCTTAACTCAGAGAAGGACAAGTGAAGGTGTGGCTAGCCCTGGATTCCAGGCCCTACACACCCTCCCATAAAGACAACCAATATACAAACACCCACATCCAAATCCTAGAACCTCAGAGACAAACTAGACTCTAGTTTCCCATCTCAAAGGGCAACTCAGCTTATAGGCCCAGGTTCCAGGAGTCCCAAGGTTTACCCAACTCCAATCAAAGGGAAAAACACCAACCACAGTGTTCTGGTTGGACACATTTGCAGTCACTGCTAGAGGCCGGTCAGGGCTTGTGGACAGGGCGAGGGAATCACCTGAATCAAAGGAGTCGTGGCGGGCCCATGACTTCCTCTGCAGCCTGGAGGCCAATTGGCATGAGCAGCCACACGACAGCTCTCAAGCTCAACTGTCCCAGAGCCATGCACTCGGTCACAGGCTGTCCTTGTTCCTCTCCTGCCTGCTCATGTCTTTTCTTTATTCTACCACTGGAGATGTTCTTGGAAATCACAAAGGGCAGGGCCTGTGCTTCTGTTCTCTCTCTCAAACTGTTATGATCACGGGCACAGAACCAGATGTCCTCAAAACAACAATCTATAGACAAGCAGACTTCCCCTTCCGCAGCTCCCACGATGCCAGTCAATCATAAGTACCTAGCAGAAAAGGAAAATTCCAGCCAGTGAGCTGGCTCACTGGGTAAAAATGCCTGCTACCCAAGCCTGCTGACCTGAATTCAATACCCGGAACCCAGCAAAAGGCTGCATGCAGCGGCATGCATCATTCTAGCCCTCCTCCAGCACAGGGTCACAGCTGCTGCCACACCGGGCTTTCATGGGTACTGGGGATCAACTGCAGGTCCTTCCTCATGCTCGTGACCTGAACCACCTCCCCACCAAGGCTCACGGCACAACAGGTCAGTAATCCTAGCTACCTAGAGCATGAACCAGAGGGATGGAAAGTTCAAGGCCAGGCTGAGGAATTCAGTAAGATCCTATCTCAAAACTAAAAACAAAACAAAAAATCAGAAAGAACTGGAGACACCTAACTCATCAGTAATGCAATTGCCTAGTAAGTATGAGGCCCAAGGCATCTTAGTAAAAAAGAACCAGCTGGCACACACCTGCACAGGTACTTTTGACAATGTGCCAAAGATCACAAAACACAGGATGGAGCAACAAGGCCTTGAGTAAACACAGAACAGAACCTTCAGGTTTCCACCTGGCCCAAACTACATGCCGTCAGGGGGAGGAGGCAACCCTGCTCCCACCAACAAGACAAGGTGACGAGGACTCCCAGGACCCAGTCAGAATCCCCATGAGAACAGCGTGAGGGGCACCATGGGGTCACTCAGCTGCAGACGCCCTGCTGAACTAAGCAGCCTGGAGGTTAACAAAGGCGACTGTGCTGTTTTCTGTGCAGTCTTAGGTGCTAGCCAGGCTAGCCAGGGACCAGAGCAAGAGCCTGTTAGACCTCTGTCCCATGAAAACCAGGAAGACGCTCAAAGGGACAGACCCTAATGTGGCAGGCATTTAGAACATTAACTGCTGTAAAACTGCAGGCTGATGTCTGGGAATGTTGTCAAGCAGAAACTGGTTTCTCTGGTTCTCAGGCACTGGCAGTGACCTGAGACAATCCGCCAGCGGTTCAATGACGTCAAGCTACTCTGCCAAATGGAAAGATCTTCGGTCCCTTTTCTTTCTCTCTCTTTTTTCTTTCAAGGCAGGGTCCCTATGTGTAGCTTCCCTGGCTTCCTGGAGTTCTGTGCAGATCAGGCTAGTCTTGAACTCACAGCCTCCTAAGAGCTGGGAGCCACCAAGCACCACCTGCTGTCATCTTTTAACAAAGACATCACAGAAAGCTTTGGCTCCTAAGCCTCACCAGTCTGCTTTACAGGCTTAAAAAGACAGACTTCCTCATTTTCCAGACACACAGCACAACTGTGAGTACTTACTGCAAAGAAAGTTTACTTTAGGAATATTTCAAATATGCTAACGGGGCAGGGAATCCAGAGTACAGCTTCTTAGCTTTAACACTGGATATCCTACATGGCAGGCGAGTGCTCTACCACAGAGGCATGTCCCAAACCTCGCTCATCTTCCCATCTGCTCTCCTCCACCCAACTGAAACCATCTGTTTTCTTTTTTGATGAAACAGGGTTTCCTAAAGCTGATCTTGAACTTGCTAAGCAAGCTATGGATGGCTTTGAAGGAGCAATCCTCCTGCCTCCACCTCCCTTCCCCCAAGTGCTGGGATTCAGAAGTACTACTTGCAGCTTTTTCTTTTCTGAGGCAGTATCACACCATAGCCCAGGCTGGCTTTGGACTTGGGCCTTAGCCTCCCAAGTGCTGAAATTACAAGTGTGCACCTCCATACACACAACTTTTGGGTTTTTGTTTGTTTTGTTTGATACAGGATTTCTCTCTGTAGACTTGGCTGGCCTTGAACTCACAGAGATTAATGGGATTAGAGACGGCATCACCACACCCGGTTGCATCCAGCTTCTCTCACGCAGGTTTTAATATCCACTCAGTTTACTCCTACAAGATGTGCACATTCTCGGAATGAAACCTAGAGTGTGCGAGGCAAAGCACTGCCATTGAGCTACTTCTCCAGCTCCCAAATTTACTTTTAAAAAGTTCTTAGGGTCCTACTGTTTGAACCCCATCTGACAGTTGCTACACAGTCAAACTTTGTCTCAAACCAAAACAAATGTACAAAACAAATTTGCAACCTCAGCCAATGGACTGCTAGATTATAGGAGTGCACGATCACGCCACACTACACTGAGACTCGAAGTTCCTGATCCACTGGCTACATGACAACAAGAAAGCCCTGAAACATCGGAGGTTCTGTCCATCTCTTTCCTCCAGAGGAAAGATCACTACACATTTCTTGTTAGGGTCCAGCAGAAAACACAGGCAATACCCTCTGCTGCAGGACAGTGAGGTCACGAAAAGCAATCTTATACATGTCATCTTTAATTAAGTTGCCACAATTGTAATCCCAGCAATTAGGAGACAGGAAACCAATCTGGACTAGAGAGTGAGAGCCTGTCTCAAAACAAAGGATCAGAACAACAAAATAATTTGGTTACAAAGGTTAAAAAATATATATAATGTATGTATTATATATATATATATATATATACACACACACATACACACACACATATCATATTCCAAGTTTGTCTGTGTGAGACAGGGTCTTACCAAGTAGCCCAGGCTGACTCTGGCCTTACTATGCAGACCAGTCTGGCCTCAAACCCAGATTTGCCTGCTCTGCCTCCTGAGCGCTGGGATCAATGGTGTGCACCACCGTGTCCAGCCACAGCTAGTTTAATATTGAAAACTGAGGTGCTTCGTTTCTTCCCCCAAATAACAGTTTGTTGTATTCTGATACTTCCAGTGTCTCCTCGGTTGGCCTTTTCTAAATCTAAAACCACTCTAACATTTTAGCCTTTTCTTCTCGAGTATCCAGAACTTGCCCTGAGGACGGGCATGGTGGCACTCAGTTTTGATCTCAGCACCCAGGAGTCACAGGAAGGGGGCTTAGAGCTCCGGAATAGGCAGTGCACACAGAGAGACCGCATCTAAAACAATCAGCCCTTGCTCTGAGTTGCCGTGCGCCACACACCTCTGCGCCTTCACCCCTCTGGACAGCAGAGAGGTTAAGCACCACCTTCCTGGCCTCTATGAAGCCTCTACAAGCTGTGGGGGGTGACACAGCCGCACACAGGGCAGTGTGTGTGGATCTTCACTTCAGGGTGACTGCTCTCTACTTCTCACTCCTGTGCTCTGCCACAGAGGTTATCCCAGGGGCGAGGGCAGGCCATCACGCACTCTGCTGTGTACACTAAACAAGTGGGGAATGCCAAGTGGCCGGGCACCCGTAACCCACAGAGCTAAAGGCCAGCAGCTGGACTGCCGTCCTAGCCCCAGCACTCACAGCCAACAAACCCTGGAGGCTCCCTACAGCAGAACCCCAGATCACCGAGTGAAACTGGTAAGCAAAGTCCAGGGATGTGGAAAACAGCCTTTACCACAGGCTTTGTGGATTACATGGTCTCTGGCACCTCTATCACAACAGCACAA
Organism: Rhombomys opimus; assembly: GCA_010120015.1. Taxonomy (NCBI): domain Eukaryota; kingdom Metazoa; phylum Chordata; class Mammalia; order Rodentia; family Muridae; genus Rhombomys; species Rhombomys opimus. The sequence continues at coordinate 1,249,717 of REGO01000034.1, forward strand.
AAGCTGTCACGGACAATGTGGAAATGGATGGCTCCACTACAGCAAACGTCACTTATGTGCATTTTACAACTTAATGTCCTAATTCCCAAATCCTAACTTAGTGTTGGGCTGGGTGTGGTGGCGACAGGCTTTGCTACAATTTCGGGCTGAGAAGGCGGTGGGCTGGCTCAGCCTGAAGACCTGGGTCTGCTCCCTAGCTCCCACAGTGGAAGAGATGGCTGACTCTTCCAAGCGCATGGTGGTATGCCAGCACCTGCCCTCTCACGTACCTCATCATACATACAAAACATGCTAATAAGTGAAGAACTTAAAGTCTGTCACTCCTTCTTTGAAGAGTGTTTAGAAAACGCCACTCACCACAACACGCGGCACCTTGAGAAGTGAGACCCACAGCCCAGACCTTGAAGGCTTGCATCCCTCACAGCACGCATTCCTCAGTTATCCTTCGCCAAAAAGCCTAGGCAGTGCAAAAACGAACTGTGCTCTTCTCATTAAAGCCACTCAGAACTCTTAAGGGTAAGGACCAAAGGCCTTCAGACAGTGTGAGGTCCTCAAGCTGCCGCAGCAGCAAAGGCAAAAACAGATCCAAGCTGGGCGTGGTGGTCTTTAACCCAGCATGCAGAGGCAGCTCCAGCAGCTATGCAGTGAGACCCTGACTGAACAGAAAGTAGACATGGAGAAGGAAGAAGAGTGAGGAAGGAAAGCAGAGGGGAGATGAGAGACAAGGAAAAGGAGACAACACAGAGCAGGGACAACCGTTACCACATCCATACAGGGCTCAGTGCTCACAGATTTACAGCTGAAAACTCCCACTAACACATCTGTTTGTGCCGGCAAAACGATCCGGGACATCCACATAAGGGAACACTCTGAGCTGTTAAAAATAGATACCCGTACGCCGGGGGAGGGTAAAAAATGTCCAAGACAGAGGAGCAGAGGGAAGAGTGCTTTTTTATGTTAGAGGTTTACAAACGCAGCCCTGGCTGAGCACAAGCTCAGAGATCAACTGTCTGTACCTCCTAAGTGCTAGGATTAGAGTATGCACCTTTATACTCAGTGATTTTATGATCGAAATGATTTTGCCTGGTTTATACAAACAACAAAAACTAAAAACACATGATACCAACCTTAATAAAAGACCGGATTGCCGAGCATCTTTAATCCCAGCACTCAGGAGGCAGAGGCAGGCGATCTCTGAGTTCCAGGCCAGCCAGGGCTATATAGAAAGAACCTGTCCCAAAAGACAACAAAGGAAGGAAGTGAGAGGGGGACAAGAGGGAATGGGAGGGGCAGGAGGCAAGGGAGCCAAGGTAGCTCTTTCCTCCACTTGCACCGTTTGCAGTACTGGAAATAGAACCCAGGTCCTCCTGTACCCGAGGCATACTCGAGCCCCAGCTCTGAATTTTCCCAGTAATTCTAGGCTCACAACCTCAGGGGGAAGGTGCAGAGACTCCCCACTACTGAGCGCCCACACACAGAAACCTGCCATCTGCATCCAGGCTAGTCTTGCGAGGGCATAACTCTTTCAGAATTTTATGTGTAAGTCTGCTGCCATGCACATGCTTAGTACCTCCAAAGGCCAGAAGAGGGCATCGCATCCCCTGAAACTGGAATTGCAGATGGCTGTGAGCTACCATGAGTGTGCTGGTACCTGAACCCAGGCTCTTTGAAAAAGTAGCCAACGCTCTCTCCGGTAAAGCCTCTACTTTTATTTTTAAAGACCCAACAGGGGTTTGACCTGGGAAGCAGATGACAGCCCTTTCTGTTTAGCAGAGGCTAGCCTCCCCTCTGACTTCCCGACTGTTAGCATTTGTAGGTGTGAGCTGCAGCGCTCCAGAAGCAGAGGCAGAGGGATCTCTGTGAGTTCAAGGTCAGCCTGGTCTACAAAGCAAATCCGGGACAGCCAGGACTACAAGAGAAACCCTGCCTTGAAAAAGCAAAAACAAAACAGAGAGAGAGAGAGAAAAATTGATTTGTGTGGCCAAGGACCAATCAAAGGCTACAGTGAGAGACTGTCTCAAAAAATGCCACACACACACACACACTCTCTCTCTCTCTCTCCCCCCTCAATTAATTCACACAGGGTGTGGGGGAGGGTGGTGGTGCCCATCCATCATCCCAGCATTCCTCTCAACTAGGGAGGTAAATGGGGAGGACTTTAAGTCCCGGGCAGGCTGAGCTACAAAGACCTTATCTGAGAAATAATTCTCCCGTAAGGCTCAGTTACAGAGCAGAGCTCTTGTTTAGCACTTGCTGGGCTCAAACCCCAGCCCTCAGAAAAGGCTAGGCGGTGAGGGTGTGGCTTAGTGCAGAGCTGAAGAGCAGAGCTCCCCGAGGGTCAGAAGCAAGGGTAAAGCAAGTGTTGGAGAATAGCTATTGTGTGGAAGTTGGATGAGCTTTAACTTACCAGTGGGGCTAGATGCTCAACAGAAGAAAAGCCCCCCTCCCTTTTTTCCTTTTCTTGGTTTGCTGAGACAGTCTCTCCCTGGTTTGTGTCAAACTTGACATCCTTCTACCTTAGCCTCCTGGGCTCTGGGATCACACTGAAGCCACCACTCCCAGCAAAGATGCTCTTAAAGATGGTCCTGAGATAGAGGGGACTGTGATCTACCCCATTCAGGATCAGCTGGGCCCCCAAGCAGGGACACACTTGCCCTCCACACACCTGCAATTAATTAGGCAAATGCCCTCAGACTTACATGAATAAGAAAAAACAAACAAACACACAAACACACACACACACACACACCAGCCAAGTGGTAGTAGTGGTGCATGCCTTTAATCCTAGCACTTGGAAGGCAGGTGGATCTCTGTGAGTTCAAGGCCAACCTGGTCTACAGAGGAAGTTTCAGACAGCCAGGGGCTACAAGGAGAAACTGTCTTGTAGTTTTGTTGTAGAAACAAGCAAACAAAAAAGAGATACAAGAAAAATTATTATAATCACAGCCCAAACCCAAAGGGCTTATTATAAGCCAAATGAGATGCACAAGAGCTGAGCGAAGGGAGTGACACAACAGTAACAGATCGCAGAGAACCAGAGCCTGGGAAGGAGGCTGCCCTAGCAAAGGGCTAACTGCCTCATCCCGCCTGGACCAGCTGGCTTCCCGGCAGAGCCCCCACCTCCTAGGGTTTACTTCCTCATTACACACGAAGGCTGCTGAGGGGCTCAGTGGGGGAGGGTGCTCACCACCACGCCTGACACCCAGAGTTTAATCCAGCGCCCACCGTGGGAGAGAAGCTGACCCTGCGCTGTTCTCTGGCATGCATGCACATCACACCCAAAAGCTTCAACAAACGTAGTGAGAGGCGAGAGACAGCTCAGTGGTGCAGAGCACTCTTTCACAGGGCCCAGGTTCGAGTCTCAGTGCTCACCTGACAACCATCCCAGGGGATCTAACACCTGCTGGTCTTGAGAGCACCAGGTACACAGACCAGAATGCAGGCAAAACATCCATACACATAAACTAAATTATAAGAAGTTTGAATCTAATGGAAGAATAAACTAAAACAGTGCTGAGATTGAACACAGGCCTTACATGTGCTTGACAATGGTTCTTTCTATCCTGAGGCACACCCAGTGGTAGTGTTTATTTTGAGGAAGGGCCTCATGAAGTTGTTCCAGGCTGGCCTTCAGGCTATTCTGCAGCAGAGGCCTTAACACTTTGACTCTCCTGCCCCGTCTCCCTGGCATTCCAATCCTGTACCAATAGGCCTGGATAAAAGCCTCATAGTCTTTGGTATAGCGGGCTCACATGCTCTGATTTAAGCCCAGCTACAAGCATCAGCCAGACACAATGGCATGAGCCTCGAGTGCAATGATGAAGAGACAGGCTGAGGCAAGAGAATTGTTTCACCTTACTAATTCAAAGCCAGCATGGGCAATACAGTGAAATACCAACTCAACAAACAAACCCAGTTTTTAGAAGCTTTCAGGATAAAGCAGAAGCCTGACTATGTGCCTTTGCGTTACTGAGGACATTACAAATATAACTAGGCCCAAGTGAGGACAAAGAGGCCTCTGTGTGACTCTCACCTGTATTGGATCTAGTAAGTATGGGCGTGTCTCTTGGCAAGTTTACTTGCAAGCATTGGCCTGTGACCTTCAGACTTAGCTTCCGGCTGTGGAACACACCATTAATTTTTTATCCTTGGTTTGAGACCTCATAGTGCAGGCTAGCCTGGAACTCAACCGCTATGTAGCAGAGGATAACTTCAACTCTTTCTTGTCCCCCTCTGCCCAGAGCGCTGGAGTCCGGGATAGAGCCAGCACAGCTGGTTTGCAGCTGCTTTACAGGCATTAAGGACGGAACCCAGGGCTCCAAGCACCGGAGGTGTCCACCCACAGCCCCACACCACGAACCCGAGGCTATCCTCACAAAGTCAGTCAGCTTCCTCTCCCCAGAGGTGCACTCTTCTGCCTTGCCCACTCACTGCCTAGAACCAGAGCAAAGCAAATGGAGGTTTTCCTGATATGCTCTGTACTGAGAACTCAGGGACTGTGGGGATTAGTTATAACTGCTTATGAGAGCTGTGAGCTGGTGCAGCTCTGTGAGTGCAATTATCTGGGGCCAAGTCAGAACTACTGCTACTTGGCAAAAAAAAAAAAAAAAAAAAAAAAAAAAAAAAAAAAAAAAAAAAAAAAAAAAAAAAAAGAAAAAGGCTTTCAACAAGGAGTAGACACCTCATGAAGGTGGAGCTAACCATATTGACACAGCAAACTAAGGCGAACGGCAGGTTTCACTAACTCAACAAAGCAGGTGATCAACAGGGAGAGAGAAAAGAGCCTCAAGCCAAGCAGGACACAACGGTCAGGAAACACCACTCCTCCCCTCCCCCCAGAAGGTCTCATATCACAACAGCAATGTCTCCTGGCCCGGTCTCCGTCTACACCACCACACTTTGGTACAGCAGTGTGGACAAGGAGCTGGGAGGTAGAGAGTGAGGGAAACTGGGAAATAAGAAACCTGGACTTGAGCTCCTGCCTTGACATCCAGCGCGTTTTCTGTTGTGTCGTTTGGGACAGGGTCTCACACTGCTGACGGTGCAGCCGCAGCTTCTGGAGAGAAGGGCTTACAGACCTGCATCACCACAGATACTGGACAAGAGGACACTCGGGGTTGTTTTAAAAACATTTTTTTTGGTCACTTGGGCAGAGGCCACAGACCTCTGAGTTCTAGGCCAGCCTAGCCTACAGAGTGAGTTCCAGGACAGGCAGGGCTACACAGAGAAACCCTGTCTCAAAAACAAAAACAAAAAACAAACAAACAAAAGGACATTCTTGTCTACGGAGGCTCATGTATATCAGGCTAACTCGGTAATCCATGTAGCCGAGGATAACCTCCTTGAACTCCTGATCTTCTGCCTCTACCATGCCTGGCCTTGTGCTGTTTTGTTTTTGTTTTGAGAGGGGTTCCAGGCTGCCCAGGGCTTGTCTCAAACTGTTGGGCCACCTTCTTGCCTCAGTCTCCCAAAACAATGTTGTAATCCTGAAGTTCTAAAGTTGACATATACTTAATAGTCATTCTTTTCTCACTATGTAGCCTGGGCTGGCCTGGAACCCACTCTGAAGAGCAAGCAGGCCTTCAACGCTTTAGTTTCACCTGCCTCTGCCTCTAAGTGCTAGGAGGAAAGGCATGCGCCACCACACTTTGTCTCCAGTGATCTACAAAGCCACTTGGTTAGCTGGCTGACCTATCTCTGGGCTCGCTTCCAGTACAACTCCTACTAACTACCCTGCTGACTTCCATAGGCCTTGGAGTCTTAAATATGTCATTATCACAAGTAATCCAGAAGCTTTAAAGTATCTCCTGGGAATTTATATAGAACATTCATGATGACAAATCCAACTTAAATTAGAAGGGCCATAAAATGTTGGTGCTGTGGACATAAAATTTTGACCTTTTAGATATAAAATATTTAGACGTAAAAGTTTACACTTCATACACTATCAACTGAATGCAAACAACCACTCACACCCATGGTTACTTCACGTGTCACTAAAACAGGACTCTGAGTTCTACCCTGACCTCCACGGGTATACCCTGCTTGTGTGTAGCAGTCAGAGGCCTCAAACACATGTGCTCAATATTTTCTTCCATCCCTCCTTTCTTTCTTTGCAGACTACCTAGCCCTGACAGGCTGGCCTGCAACTCAAGAAATCCTTCTGCCTCTGCCTCCCAGTACTGAGAGAAAAAGAAGGACCGCCACGGCAGCCCCTCCGCATCGTCTGACACAGAGACTGTCACCTCGTCTGGCTTCCTCGGCCCGCTGGGACTACAGGACTGCCCTACCGTCTCGGGCTTCTGAGTCAGGAGGTCTGCACCCTTCACTGGCTCAGCTGTCTCCCCAGCCTCTTTTGTTCAGGGTTCTGTGTGGAAATCTAACCTGGTGCTCAGTAAGCCTGTCAGCTAAACAAACAAGCATTTCAGAGAGCCTTGCCCACCAGCACGACAGCCCGTCTTCTCTGTGTCTGCTGATGCCAAGTCCAGATGCACCTCAGTTCCTAGCTGCTGTGTTGGCCATCACAAGTACCCATGTGAAGGAGTAGGAGAGCAGGGACCAACCACGCGCTCAGGGGAGACTGGTGGGAAAGTGTGCCTTGCAGTTTACATGCTGGGGAAACTGTAATTAACCCAGGATGCTAATGGAAACTGAAGCTTGCTTGGAAGTCAGTGGAGGCACAGGAATGAATGTTGCTGGGCTCAGCTCCAATGGAAATTCCCAAGAACCACCAACAAAGCCAAGTCAAGTACAAGTAACCATTAACAGCTCGGAGAGGAGAGGAGAGGCCAATCGGTAATGGCAGTGGGAACTGAATCAATGACTTAGAGGAATTTCCAACTTGGGAAAATTATGTTATTTGACCTTGTAATAGTGACCAAAATTACATTATTTCAGCCCACGTAGAAGGCACAAGCCTATAATCCAGGCTATTCAGGAAACTGAGGTAGAAGATCCCAAGTGCAAGGCCCACCTGGGCTACAGAATGAGTTCAAGACCAAGCCAGGCAACTTGGAGTCAGCCTCTCCATGAAAAAGTAGTCAGGCAGGCATGACAACGCATACCTGTAAGAGGAGTTCAAGGTGAAGCCAATCTGGGCTACACTACACAGCTTCAAAATAACCAACGTGAGATTTAAAAGCACACAAAGTGCTGGCCTGGCTAGCAAACGTGAGACTGTAAGTTAACCCCAGCCCTGAAGTAAATAAGTAAATAAAATTCAATTCAGGGCCTTTTTGTTCAAGACAAGGTTTCTCTGTGTAGCCCTGTGTAGCCCTGGACTCACTGTACAGACCAGGCTGGTCTCAGACTCAGAGAGATCAGAGAATTTATAATGTTACAATGTTTAATTTAGGGGCATCGCCTGAAAGTCCGAAGTTCTAATAGAACCTGAGCAAAATGCAGGCATGCGTTCCCACACAGCACTATGGGACAAAGTCAAGAATCTCTGTGGACAGGACACCGGCTTCCCAAGTGATGATACATTTCCCTCAGTTACCTGCCTGCTCTTTATGTCTTGGGTTGTGGCCAAATCTCAGGAGTGTGCTCTCTTTAGTAAGAGGAGGGGCTCTGACGTGGGACAGTATGGGTGAGGAGCCTGTTACTTCCTTAAAAGGAAAAGCTGCTTCACCAAATGCTCCACTTAGGATTTAGGCAATAAACCCTGATAGCTAAAGGGCCTCGAAGCCCAGTGCAAAGCTGCACGCCTGTCATCCAGCACCCAGGAGGCAGAGGCAGGCAGATCTCCGTGAGTTTGAGGCCAGCCTGGTCTTCAGAGAAAGTACCAGGGCAGCCAGGGCTGCACAGAGAAACCCTGACTCAAAAAACAAACGAACAGAAAGAATAAATTTTTAAAATTAGTATTTTTATATGTATCAGTGTTTTGCGCACGCACACACACACACACACACACACATCTGTATGTGCGTGCATACCTGATGCCTGAGGAAATCAAGAGGGCATGCAACTGGGATTACGAATGGACTGAAAGAAAATGGAGCCTTCTCTCCAGTCCCCCAGGAGCCTTCCTGATACCAGAACCTAGACCCTTGCCTCCAGACCATTCTCCTCTGCCCTCCTACCTCTACCGAGCTCCTGGCAAAACACATGTCATCAGAGCAGACTTCTACTGCCCACCTTGTGTTTCTCTGCTGACGCCTCTCCATAGCCCTCACCCGGGGCTCTCTGCCTCAGACTGCGTTCACTTGGGGTATTCCCACCCTGACAAGCGAGCTCACCCTCCGCACCTTAGGGGAACACTAGCATTTAGGTTTCTTCAGAACCCGTGTCAGCACCTACACACAGCATCCACTCCAGCCAGTTTTCTAGGTCTGTCTCCCAGAACCTCAACTAACGACCTGGTGCCTTGCCTAGCAGCCTTTCATAACCACTCCTGTCCCTGTGCCTTCACTTCCCCTCTGGGAGACCGTACAGCTGCCAGACAAACAGCCCACCTGAGTACACGGCTTTGCTTGCTGAGAAAACCAAGGCAAACAGACACCTCCTCCACCCCACCAAAAGACGACCTCTATCACAAGCGCCTCCTGCCTCAGCCCAGGCTCTTGAAGCTTTCAAATAAATGCCACTTGAGGCAAGGGAGGGCAGCGGCTCACCCGGCAGCAGTCCTTCAAAAAGGTCTGTAGGTCTAGCCAGCTGCAGCACTCAGGTCACCCACCGTTCGGCAGGATGCGGCCAAGACAATTACTGTGGTGTGACCGTCCAAGGCCTGTGGCGTCACTGCCACAGCAGGCTGGTTTCAGGCTTAGACGACATGCAGCTTAGGGAGGTCGTAACCTGATGTGGTTTACTCTTACTCGGGCTATTTCCAGGCCAGTGACTTGTCCTCACCTGAAAAAGCCCTTAGGGGCCGCTGGAGTCTGGTGTCCAGAGTCAAGGCCGGTGCTCCCGACTGCCGCTCTTCTAGAGCTGGGCCTCTCCCACTGGCATTCCCCATACTCCTTTTTCTCTAGGCTTAGACACAGGAGTAAGCCATTCCTCAGAGCTGCCATAAGGGAAGGCCTGGCTGCCACACTGCCCGAGTTATCTCCTCCGAGACCAATAAGGTCTTGCGGCTGCTGCTCACTGCTCCCACCTCCTCGCTCCCTTCCTCACTTCTGTTCCAGCCTTGGGGACTGTCTTTTCCTCCATCACAGCCCAAGGCTTCTGCTCTCCACCACTCCCATAAGGCACGGGGCAAGGTCCTGGCACAGGCGCCACCTCCTCACTCTTCCTGTTAGAACAGTCACCCTCCTCAGAGGCCTTCCTGAGCTGAGCGCCCTTAACCCTCCTTCCAGCACCCTGCTCTTACTGTCTGCTGTCACCACTTAGTCATTTCAGCTTTGCCAAGTAGCCTGCATTTAAGTGTTCGCTCATGGTCTCTCCCACCGCAGTCCACGCTCTGCGAACGCAGGAACCTGTCTCGTCTGAGTCAGCGACCGTCCCCGGGGCCAGGACCGGCCTTACTGACACTCCGCAGGGACTCAATGAGTTTGCTCAATCAATGAGTTCTTTCAACAGAGACCTTTCCAAAGCTGGCTAGTGCTTGTCTGAAGCAGTTAAAAGCTGCTTCACTCGAGGAAGCACATCCCGGGGGCTGGAAGCCAAGAGCAACACTGGCAGACCAGGTGCTGCCGCCCTGGCAGGCGCCTTGGCAAAGCTCCTCCCTCGTGCCACTGCCGGTGCTCTTCTGCCCCCGGACATCACGGGAGGCCGTCGCCCTACATCCTAACAACAGGTGTCTCAGAGCGTCTTTTTTTTTTTTCCGTCCCCGAAGCTGCCAACAGGTCGCCCCAACAAATCCCCACTTTCTGAGAGCTTTCTCTGGCCATTTCCGCTCCGTCGAGCTCCTCACCCACTTCCTGCCACAGGAGCGGCCAGCGCCACGCCTTCCTGGAACACCACCCCCCATGTCCCCCCTTCCTGGCCTAGGGGTCCCTCTGCCCAAGCTCTCCGCCTCCCCCCGCGCCGGTGTACCTCCCCCACCCCCCGACACCCTCACTGCCCCCAGGGAGGCCGCGCGCCACCCCTCCGCGCACCGACCCGCCTCGGCTGCGGCCCCCCGCGGCCCCCTCCTCCAGGATGGCCGCCTGGCCCTCACCGTGGACGTCCAGGTCCCTGCCGGCCGCCTGGGCCCCGGAGAGAAGCAGCGAGGCCAGCAGGGCGACGAGCGCCCGGCCCCGCCGCGGCCCGCTCAGCTGCGCCATGACCTGCCGCCCGCGCGCGCCGGGCCTCGAGCCGCCGGCCGTTGGGGGGGGGGGTCTCGCGAGCAGGTGCGGGAGGCCCTCGGCGGCGCACGCGCACTGGAGGCGGGCGCGCGCTCAGGTGCGGCTGCGCCCCGGGCGAGGACTTGGGGGCGCCCGGCTCCCCGGAAGCCCCTTCTCTTCGGGCTCCTGGCGCGTGCGACGACGCCCGGCGACTCTCCCCACCCGCGGCTCGGAAGGCCTCCGCACCTCCAGACGCTCGCGGGGCGCAAGTGCGAATGGCGGACGCCGGGCGGGGAGGTGGCGGCCTGGCTGGGGGTGGGGCGCACCTGGCGGGGCGGAGCGGACACGGCGCAGGCGCGGAGGGCCCGCACCTGAGCCGGGGCTCTCGGGCCTGCACCTGGCACCGCCCCTGGCACACGGGAGGGGGCGTGGCTGGAGCCGGCTTCAGCACGGGGAGGGGGCGTGGCTGGCGCCGGCCCCGCCCCGGCACACGGGAGGGGGCGTGGCCGCGGCAGCCCCGCCCCCAGCAGCCCTGTGGGAGCGGTGGGCCTGCGCAGCGCCTCTCGGCACTCCGGGTGGGCTTCGGCCGCGGCGCCCGTGCGCCTTCGGCGCCATAGCGAGACGCGCGCTCTCTGGAAACCTGTGGCATGCCGCCCGCCCTGCTTTAGCTTTCCTCTGCGGGTCAGGGCGCTATCCCGCCTAGAGTCAGCGTTCTCTGAATTCAGCGCGGGCCTCGCCAGACCGGCCTGCGTGTCGTCAGTCGGGTGCAGCCCGGAGGAGGGATGCGGAATGCGATGGGGAAATCCTGGGGTCGAGTGAGCAGGGACGGCGCGAACCAGGGCAGGAGCGGAGCCCACACAGCTTTCCTGTTCGGGGCGCCTGCCGGCCAGGCCGGGCGCTGCCTGGGGAGAGGCGACGAGGCTCCAAAACCGCGGGCTTCCCCGGACCCCGTCCAGAGAGACGATACAAAGGTGAAGATCACTTGAGATGAACAGACCCGAAGGGGGCGCACACGGGCCGGGAACGCCGGAACCAGCGCCGCAGGACCAGCGCGGGAACAGAACAGAAGACCACCATCAGGATAATGAAAAGGATCACCTGCCGGGCGCGGTGACACACGCAAATGCCAGCACTCGGGGCGGGGGGGCAGAGGCAGGCGAAGCCAGAGTGGTCTGCAGAGTGAGTTCAGGACGGCCAAGGTTACACAGAGAAACTCTTGTCTTGAAAAACCAAAAAAAAAGAAAAAAGGAAAAAAAAAAGGAGAGAAGGAAGGAAAGGAAGGGAAAAAATAGTGCTCTTATCAGGGCAGCGGTGGAGCACCTCTTCAACCCCAGCATTCGGGGAGGCTGAGGCAGGCGGAGCTCTGTGAGTTTGAGGCCAGCCTAGTCGACAGAGCAAGTTCCAGAACAGCCAGAGCTACAGGGAGAAACTCTGTCTTGGAAAAAAAAAAAAAAAAAAAAAACACCAAACCTTAGACCTGAGCTCAGTTCCCAGTACACACATGGCAGAAGAGAACTGACTCCTGAAGTTGACCTCTGACCTCTACACTCTAGACAGGGCACTTGCCAACCTACACACACAGACACACAAATAAAAACAAATACGTAAAGCCAGCACAGTGTAATTACAGCACGCCTGTAATCTCAGCACTCAGGCAGATCTCTGTGAGTTTGAGGCCAGCCTGGTCTACAAAGCCGGTCCAGGACAGCTAGGGCAACACAGAGAAATCCTGTCTGGAAAAGCCAAATGAAATAATGTATTTAAGAAAAACAGGGGCTGGAGAGATGGCTCAGAGGTTAAGAGCACTGGCTGCTCTTCCAAAGGTCATGAGTTCAATTCCCAGCAACCACATGGTGGCTCACAACCATCTAAAATAAAATCTGCTGCCCTCTTCTGGCGGGCGTGCAGGTATACATGAAAAAACACACATTGTATACATAATAAAGAAAAAAAAAAAAAGAAAGAAAAACAGAAGAGCGTTCTTGTTATTGTAAACGAGGTGGGCCTGCACCTGCACTCTGAGCACTCTGGAGGCTGGAACAGGACTTCGGTAGTTCAAAACCAACCCCAGCAACACGCTACAATCCCTGCCCCTCAAAAACAAAAGGCAACACAAAACCACCTGGCGTGGGGTGGTGCTCAGCTGTCGAGTGTCCACCCAGAGTGCAGTCTTCCAGCGTGGTCCGCAGCCCCGCAGAAAGCCAACTGTCATGGCCACAATCCAGGTACGCGGGTGACAGCCAGAGGGCCAGAACCAGGACTTCAGTTCACGCTCAGCACAGCAAACTCGGACCAGCCTGTGCTTCAGAGAACAGAAAGCAAAGACCTGAAAACTGACAGCGAATTCAGGGCTGGAATGGGACAAATGAAGACACACTTGGGGTCGGCAGCGGAGGAGTGGCGGTTAGAAGACAGCCTCAGAAACTGAAGGAGAAGAGCAGACGGGGAACAAAAGTGCAGGCATTGGCTCTGTGCCGGCCTACTGAGGGTCTAAGTCCCAGCAGCCGAGGAGTGTGGTCGGTAAAGGTCGCCAGCGCAAGGGGAGGGCTCTGGCCCGAGGTGACGGTGGCTAGCAAGATGAACAAAGATGTGCAGCTGAGAGCAGCGGTTAACCCGAGTTAACAAACTGGAGAAAGAGCGCCTCAGAGCTGCCGAGAGCTGCGTTAACTGGGTGTGGCCGGATCAGCTGAAGGCACCGGTAAGGAGGCAATTAAAGAAAAAGTACCGCGCGCGGTGCTGTGGATGACCTGGAGGCTGCAGCCACTGAAGAGGCCCAGCAGGGCAAAGCAGGAACTCCACAAAGAGCAGTCCATGCTCAGCGTGCCAGTCCTTAGGGGCGAACTAGAATGGGTTGTTCTGTGGATTTATTTCTGAACGTCAAACTTGCCATAACTTAGAAATTGATTTTCCGGGCTGGAGAGATGGCTCAGAGGTTAAGAACACTGGCTCTTCTTCCAAGGGTTCTGAGTTCAATTCCCAGCAACCACATGGTGGCTCACAACCATCTAGAGTGAGATCTGATGCCCTCTTCTGGTTCACAAGCACACATATGCAGGCAGAGTACTGTATAAATAATAAAGAAATTGATTTTCCAAAATAAAGTCCTTTTTGGAAGAAGGGAAAAAAGTTTCAAGAAAGAAGGAAAAAATGGAATGAATTTTCCCCTAAATGTGTCATTTTAATAAATATGAGTTTCAAAAAAACCTGCAAGCATCAAGAGCAGCAAAGCCTCTTTTTTAAAGACTGTTTTTGAGATGGGGTTTTTCTGTGTAGCCCTAGCTATCCTGGAACTTGCTATGTAGACCAGGCTGCCCTCAGTGTTGCAGCGACCCACCTGCCTCTGCCTCCAGAACACCAGAATCAAAGGTATGCACTGCCACACCCAGCCCAGACACTGTTATGGTTAGGTATCTGGTGCGGGAGCCAGGGCCACCGTTACCACTGTGTGGCTGCCCTGGCTTCATGCAGAAAACCGTGACCTAGCAATACAGTGTTTGCCTTAAGCAACTAAGACAGTTTGATGCCTGCTGTCTTCCTTACCTTGCCTTGAAGTTCTAGGCCTGTCTTCCCCAGAATTCTGCTCCCCATCCTCCCGGCTTCCCAGCACCTGGTTTGTGAGGTAAACGGCAGCACCGAGTGACTGGAGGTGACAGTGGGGAGAAGGCGCAGGCCCACTCAGTACTCACAGAAGCGCGCACCTGCTCAGCACTCGTTATCAGGTGCTGTCAGTGCTGGGAAGGCACAAGAATGACCGTGGCTCCCACAAGGCCCCATAAAGCAATGCTCAGTAGGTGTTTGGTGCTTGGCATGACACTTGTTTTGGATTACTGCTCAGATGGGTTCAGTGGCCCAGGCCTCTAATCCCTGCTGACAAGAAGGCTGAGGTAGGAAGATCTTGACAAGGGCCAGGACAGCCTGAGCTACATATTGAGGCTTTAAAAAAAGAAAAAAGCCGAGTACGGTAGTGTCCTCTCTCTCTGTCTCTGTCTCTGTCTCTGTCCCTGGTTTTTGCTTGTTTGTTGAGACAGGGTTTCTCTGTGAAGCCTTGACTGTCCTGGACTCTCTTTGTAGGCCACACTGGCCTCAAAGAGATCTGCCTGCCTTTGCCTCCTTGAGTGCTGGGATTACAGGCGCGGCACTGTGGCCTGGAGGCAATGTCCTTTCTTTCCCCCAGCAGTCACAGGTGGATCCCTGAGAGTCTGAGACCGCCGGGTCTACGTAGCAAATTCCAGGCCAGCCAGGCTACACAGTGAGACCCTGAGGGGGTGGGGGAGGAGGAGGAACAAGAGTTGGACAGCTGGCTTAGCTGATAAAGTGCTTGTCTTACAGCTCAGGACCTGTGTCTCACTACCACCACAGCCACCACCGCCTCCACCACCATCAGCACCATCACCACCGCCATCACCACCACCACCGCCGCCTCCACCGCACCTATGTAAAATGTCAGGCAGCACAGCAGATTGACTGCAATCCCAATGCTAGTGGGGTGGAGGCTGACGAGGGTTTGCTGGTAAGTCTGGCAGACCCTGGGTCAAAAAATAAAATATGGCTGAGGCACCGAGGCTGATGGGGTGTGTGCCTGCATGTCCACACACACACACACACACACACACACACACACACACACACACACACACATTTCCTTGTGATTTCCTTGTTAGAATTATGGAGACCTTAGTTAACAGCGGCTCACTTTTGCTCTGTTGCTTTTGTTTCAGGACTAGTTCATTATCGTTTCAGTGAAAACCTGCTTGGGGCTGGGGAGACGGCTGAGTGGTCAGGAGCACTAGCTGCTCCTCCAGAGGCCCCGGGGTTCAGCTCCCGGCACCCCACACGGCAGCTCCCAACTGTCCATAGCTCCACTTCCGGGGGCTCCAACACCCGCACACAGACATGTATGCAGACAAGACACCCATAATGAAATAAAAAATAAACAAAGGAAGAAAGAAAACTGGCCTGTTTGGAAAAGTTAGCGTTACCTTTGGAGAGCTGACTTCTCCAAGGAGGCATGTGGGGGCCGGGCGTGAGGAAGCAGAGCTGTGCCGGCAGCGAACCCGGCCTGCAGGGATCGCGCGCATGAGCATGTATGTGTAGGCCGCGGCCAGAAGTCGGCACCAATCCGCTTCCACCTAGGGCTGTGAAACAGGAGCCTGCAGGTTCCTGACTCTGGTGGCCCAGTTGGCCAGACGGCCTCATGGGCTTCCTGTCTCTATTTCTCCAGCACTGTCATCACAGGCAGGCGCCTCCATACCCCGCTCTTTAGTTAAAGGTTTGTTCTGATGTGGGTGAGCCTTTGCCCGAATGTCCGTGTAACAGGACCCCGGTCCTCTGCCAGAGCAGCCAGTGCCCTTAAGCGCTGAGCCGTCCCTCCAGCCCCCGTGCCAGGCTAAGCCACGGGGTTAGGGATCAAAGCCAGGCCCGCATCCTTGCAGGGCAGGCGCTGGACTGGCGGCACCGGCCCCTCTCTGCCTGTGCCCAGAGTGCGTGCGCGGTCCCAGCCTCTGCCGCAGTCCGGCTGGGAACCAGCGGAGCGAGCGAGAGCGAGCGGAGAACCTGCGTGGCGCTGAGCTCAGGCGTGGAACCCCCGCTCAGCGTCCGGGAGGCCGGAGCCCGCCCAGCGTCACAACAGCGAAGGAAGGACGGTTCCTGCCGCTCCCGGCCGGCCTGCGCGGTGAGCCAGCCCTCGGGGCCAGGCCCGTCTCTCGTCACCCTCGGTTAGGACACACCGTACTTCCCGCCAAACGAGACTCTGCGTGGGCCGCCTCCCGCCCCGCTCGCCGCCGTGGCCGGTACGGTGCCTGGCACAGCGGGCGCCTGATGATGCTTTTAAACTGTAAAGTGCGTGTGTGTGCGCGCGCGCCGCTGCCGTGTGGCACTTGGGCAGGGCTGAGGACAACCTGCAGGAGCTGAGGAAGAATCAGGGCGTCCCGCTCGGCACCGAGCCCCTTTCCCGGCAGGGCCGTCTCAGCCTCCCCGGCCTTGCTTGCTGTTTGGTTTAAGGTGGGTGGGTCAAGAACGGGGCGCAGCCGGGAGGCGCAGCACCGCTTCGGTCCCAGGGCCTGTCTCCATCACCTTCTAGGAAACCAAAAAATAAGACTGGGATGGGATGTGGCGTCTCACGCCTGGAAACGCATCGTTTGGGAGCTGGAGGCAGGAAGAGGAGGGTTCAAGGCCCGGCACCGCGGCGAAGTGAGCCGCCGAGATAAACCTCGGGCCTCTGTCTCCAAAGCAACGTCGAAGCTCGGGCGCCCTGCAGGACCCGCGGCTGCCGCCAGGGGGCGCGCGGGGCGGACCCCAGAGCGCGCCCGGGACCCCGCCCGGGGATGCGCACCCCGGAGCCCCGTCCGCCGCGGCCCTCGCCCCCACCCCTCCGCGCCCCGCGGGGGCCCCGGCCCGAAGCCTGCGCCTCAGCCTGGCCGCCTCTGCGGGGAGGGAAACTGAGGCGGGCGGCGGCGCGGGGGCGGGTCCCGGCGCCAGCCCCGCCCCCCGGCGGCCCCGCCCCGGCCGCGGAGAGCGCGGCGCGCCAGGCCGGGCGCAGAGCCGGAGCGGCGGGCGCGATGGCAGCGCAGCGGCTGGGCAAGCGCGTGCTGAGCAAGCTGCAGTCCCCGTCGCGGGCGCGCGGCCCGGGGGGCAGCCCCGGCGGGCTGCAGAAGCGGCACGCGCGGGTCACCGTCAAGTACGACCGGCGGGAGCTTCAGCGGCGGCTGGACGTGGAGAAGTGGATCGACGGACGCCTGGAGGAGCTCTACCGAGGCAGGGTGAGGCCAGAGGGGCCGGGGCGGGGGGGGGGGCGGCCGGGGACCCCGCGACCCGCTGCCCCGGCCACATGCTCGCCGCCCCCGGCAGCGGCCTTTGCTGGGGCGCGTGCCCTGGGGCCCTGGTCCCCGCGCCCAGGCACCCAGCTTGCGCCCTCGGGGACCAGCACGCACCCACGGGCCCCAGGCCGGGCACCTGGGAGGGTCCTCCACGCGAGACAAGAAAGGACAGGGCGCCGGAGCCAACACACCGAGGGAGCGGACAGGGAGAGGGGATGTCCTTAAGCCAAACATAGACCCGGGTGACAGGAGAGATAGCGCGGCGGACTCCCGGCACAGGAAGCCACAGTGTATACAGATGACGGAGTCCCAGCCGCCCGCAGATACAGAAGCAGGAGTGAGCCACACACAAACTCACAGCGCACGAGCGCAGCAAGCCTGGACCCAGGAACATGCGAGCGCGCGCGCACACACGCGCACACACACACACACACACACACACACACACACAGGCTCACACTCAGCGCTAAGAAAGGGGTTACAGCTGTTCAGAGATACGCATCAGTTTAAGCGTCAGCGCCCCAAGCTCCCATAGCTATCCCGGGATGCAGAGGGACTCAAGTTACATAGGACCACCCATCCATTATCTACTGACGACACACACACACACACACACACACACACACACACACAGCTATAGCTGCGTGCATACTCAAGTGCAGATGTCACAGCCTTGCAGACACACGCATGTGTGGAAATTACAGTCACACCAAACTGCTAACTGCGCCAAGAATACAGACCGGTCGGGAACCAAGCTGGTCGAGGCCCCTAAGTGCTGTGGTCTCAGGTGAAGGTGAAGGCAGGAGGATGAGGAGTTCAGGGCCAGCCTTGGGTAAAGAGACCCGTCTGAGAAGTCCAAAACAAACAAACCTGGCACAGGGGCACACACCTTTTAGACTCTGGAGGCAGAGGCAGGCAGATCTCCGTGCGTCTGGGGCCAGCCCGATCTACGAAGTGAGTTCCAGGCCACTCAGGGCTGCATAGAAAGATCCTACGTGTAAATATTTAATTAGATAAAGAACGAAAGAAAGAGGGTCCCTACAGCTCGCCTGTGTGACATGAGAAAGCCACACCCGAGCGGCAGTCACGCCGAATAGACTCAGGCCACCTTCACGAGGCCCGTCAGCCTCTGGCCCGGCACCCACAGCTTCCAAGGCCTCGTCTCCCACACAGGGCAGGCAGCGCCCTCACTCCCCAGCCAGCCGGGCAGTAGGACGTTAAGCTGGGAGGCGACGGCCCGGACAGCTGGGTCCCGTCCCCAGCTTGACATCTTCTGTACCCCTGCTCGGGCCTGGGCCTCCTCTCAGAGACAGCTCCTGCTCGCAGCCCACCGTGGCCGGCCCAGGTGGTCGCTTCCCAGACCCGACAGCTTGCAGCATGGCCCAGGGAGGCCTGGCCAGCCCTGAGCTCGGAAGCCCTTCTTGTCCCCAGGGGAAGGGGCCCGCCCCAGCTGGCTCCCCTCCCCCACCCCACTGCTAAGACTTTCCCTTGAAAGGGCAGAAGCCAGCCCCTCCTGGATCCCAGAATCTGGCATTCCGAGACTGGACTGGGCCTGCTTTGCCGAGTAGGAACTGCAGCCAAGGAGAGAGCCCTGTGCCAGCCCCAAGGTCCCCCCGGCCGAGCCAGGGGTGCAGGCATCGGGCTGGTACCGGGTCCCGGGCCTCCATCCACCCATCTGTCACCCCCCCTCCTCCGGAAACCCAGATGTCGCTCACTGGTGCTGTCCCTGCCTGCCACATTGTTGCCGCAGGCCTGGCCAGCTGGGCCTGGGGATGATGGGCTGTGGAGGGGGACAGGACTCAGACCCCCGCTCGCTCTCCCTGACCTTAGGAGTCAGATATGCCAGACGAGGTCAACATTGATGAGCTGTTGGAATTGGACAGTGAAGCTGAAAGAAGCCGCAAAATCCAGGTAGGTGGGGAGGGAGGGCCAAGCCGCCCCTCCCCCAGCCCAACATTTTACAGGGCCCTAAACAGAACAGCCCGGCTGACATGCTTATTAAACACTTCCTGCGCCAGACACTAAATCCTCCACAAAACGCTATAAAGTAAGCACGGTTAGCGCCGTGCAGAGAACGGGGCCCCGGGCGGCTAAATTACCTCCGAGGGTCACATACCCTGGTCTTGGCTGTCGCTAGGGGCCACCCTCAGACTGCCGGGCTAGCGATCCCCTCTGACCTCAGGCAGAGGCCTGGCTTTCCCGTGACTCAGCCCCGCCTCCGGCCACCCTCAGGTCCCGGGTCTGTGCCCCCGCCTGAAGCCACACCCCTGCCTTGTCAGCCCTGGGGTTGTCAGCCTTGGCTCCCCTGGGGGAGGGGGGAGGGGCTCCGAGGGAATAGCTGTCAGTCATTTACCGGCTGGCTTGTTTGTTTGTTTGTTTTCACCCGCCACCCCACCCCCGCCTCCCCGCAGGGACTCCTGGAGTCTTGCACAAATCCTACAGAGGTGAGTTTCCTGTCCTCACGGGAGTGGTCCCTTCATCTTCACGGGGGAGGGGAGGCAGGCCATAGCCGGGATGGATGGGGACAGGCTACCCCCCCCATGTCCAGCTCTTTGTCGTCACCCTCTCCTCCCACCTCCCATCTGCTTTGGGCTCCACAGGCTGCTGCCTCAGAGCCCCTCCCCCGCGTGGCGGGCGCTCTGCCCATATGGTGCCTGTCCCTTGCTGGTTGGGGACAGGGGCCCTCTCCCCACCTCTCTCCCCTGTGACTGTCTCCACCATCCTGGGTTTCCCGGCTACCTCTTGGGGGGAACCCCCCATTCTGCAGGTTCTGGAGCTGGGCAGTGCAGCCGCCCCCATTTCCTTCCCTGCTTTAAAAGGGAAAATATTCAGGGTTCTCCCCTCAGCTCCTAGCTGCCTGAGGGACAGACGTCACCGCCTGTCAGTCTGCCTGGAGCTGGAGCCCGCTCAGACCTGGTCTCTGGGGACCGGTTCTCAGCCTGAGAAACGGCTCCTTCTTCCCTGTGAGCCTGGGTCTGTCTGCAGTTCTCTCTCAAGCCTGGCTCTTTGCCTGTCTCTCTCCATCTCTCTCTATTTTTATGTTACTTCATTCTATGTGTACGTGTGTTTTGTCTGCATGTGCATGTGTGCACACACATACATGCCTGGTGCCCGTGGAGGCCGGAAGAGGGCGTCAGATCCCCTGGAGCTGGAGTCGCTGAGGGTTGTGAGCTGCCAGTGGGTGCTGGAAACCAAACCCAGGTCCCCTGGAAGATCAGCCCGTGCTCTTGACCGCCGAGCCGCCTTCAAACGCCCCCTCCCCTTGAGCTAGGGTCTCAGTATGTAGATTCATGCCCCCCCTCCTGCCTCGGATGGGGTGACTGACCCAGGGGGTAATTCCAGCTTCCCCTGAATCTTTCTACGTGCCCCTGCCCCTCCTCCCCTCTATCCGGGGGCGCCAGCCTAGGGGTGGGCAGCCCCTCCTGCTTTGTGCTCAGAACCCCACTCTATCCCCCAGGACTTCATCCAGGAGCTGCTGACCAAGCTTCGGGGCCTGCACAAGCAGCCGGGGTTCCCGCAGCCGGGCCCCTCAGAGGACCGCAGCCTGAGCCCCCGCCAGGACCGGGCCCACACTGCCCCACCCTGAGGCCGCCCTCCTCCGCGCTCCGCCCCCAGAGCCCAGATTGTTTCCAAGTTGTATTTAACGGTTCCGTAACGGCCTCCGGTGTCTGGCTTTTCCTCCCCCAACTGCCCTGGCCCTCTGCAGCCTCTGCCCTCGGTCCCCGAGCCGCAGCTGGGCCTGGCAGAGGGAGCAGCATTCCTCCTGGCCGCAGAGCCTGAGAACGTACCCCGCTGACCCCGAGGCGTCCCGGAGGCTCGCATCCTGTCCCCACCTCCCCCGGATGGACCGAGGCCCAGCTCCCGCGAGGACGGCCAGGGCCGGCTCCCCGGGCCACGGGGGAAGGTGGAGACGCGCGCGGCCCACTGCGATCCCTGCCGTCTCCCCGCAGGGCGTCACGCAGCCATGACGCCTTTAGGCCGCCGCGTGGGGAGCGTGCTTGGTGCGGCTCTCTGGAAGCCACAGACCCTGGCTTTACAGTGGGAGAGGGGCGCCCGAGTCAGTCAGGGAGGCTGAGCGGGAGCCGCGAACCTCCGGCTTAGGTACCAGGGATGGGAGGAGCCGTTCCTCCTCGGCAGAACAATAGGACAATAGCGGGCTTGCCTGGAAACCACCAACGAGGGCCTAGGGCTGTGGGTCGGCCGGAGAGGCCCCGCTTAGCATAAGGAAGATACTGGTTCCATCCCCCAGCAATGCAGGGGTGGCTTCCTGGAAGAAGCGGGTCAGCCGTATCTGCACGCTGAACTTGGAAGCAGAGGGGTTGATGTTGGGGCTCCGATGGGGATAATCACCAACTGCCGGCCAGGGTGGACAGCGTCCCTGTGCCAGGCAGGGAAGCCCTCCGATCTCCCCGATGGCTTCCCGCACTGAGTTATAGGCTGATCTAGCAGGAGGGCGGCAGCTGTGGCCAGCAGCAGCTTGTGGTGAGATGGGGAGGGCCGCCCTTGCTGAGACCGTGGCCCCACACTTGGGGTGTCTAGGGAAAGGACCCACCCACCTCAGCAAGACGGCCCACCCACGGGCCCCTAGCTGCCTGTTGCCTGGGCTCCGAGCCAGCCAGGAAAGGCGAGTTAACCGCTGGCTCACCCTGGCTGGCCAGCCGGGCTGCTGGCCTAGCTGGCCCCACACAGGCAGGCTCCTCCTTCCTCGGTGCGAAGGACCGAGTGGGGGTGGGGGGACCCCCCCACCAGTGGCTTCTGTCCCAGGACACTTCGTGAGCCGCCCAACCCTCTACTTCCCTTTCACAGAACCCGTTTTTGGTTCCTCATGGTCACAGAGGTGAGAAAGGCCAGTTCAAGCCCAGTGCTCGCTGTGTGGGACCTCTTGGTTTCCTGTAGAGAACAGGAGGCAGGACAAGAATCAGCGGGCCAGACCACCAGGGCCATTTGATAAGTCCCACGGCTGGGACACCGCGCCCCGGCCTCAGCCACAAACCTGAGGGCGGGCTCAGCTGTTCAGCACCCCTGTGAAGGGGGGGGGTTAGTGTTGGGAGGAGGAGACTGGCTAATTCCTACCAAGGTGTCCCTGACAGTTCCCATGCGGAGGCAGCTGATTACATAAGCGCAAAGGCCACGGCAAAAGCACCGGAAGCTGCATGCCTTCGGGGTTAAAAATGTGACCTGCAAGCTGAGCGGTCGTGGCACACGCCTTTAGTCCCAGCGCCTGGAAGCAGAGGCAGGCGGGTCTCTTAAGTTCAAGGCCAGCCTGGTCCACGCGATGGCTTGCCTGATAAAGGCGCCTGCTGCCAGGGACCCACATGGTGGAAAAGGACCAACTCCCACAGGTTGTCCCTCAGGCCTCGTGTGTGCATGGCACGACACGTAGGAATTCGGGGCCATCCTGGGCTACTTTGTAGGTTGTTCCAGGCTAGCTAGGGCTACATAATGAGACCTTGTCTCAAAAAAAAAGGGAATGGGGCCTATAGAGACGGCCCAGCAGCTAGGAGCACTGGCTGCTCTTCCAGGAGACCTGGGTTCAATTCCCAGCATCCCCCGGCGCTCTCATCCATCCCTATCTGACTCCAGTCCCCAGGGATTTGATGCGGGTTTCTGGCCTCTGAGCAGCAGGTACAGCACTCACCCACTCGGACTCACCTTAGAAAGGAGGCCTAGTGAGGCCGCTCTCAGGATACGCTTGCCCGGCACATGCCGGGTCGTAGGTCCGACACCGCAACGAGCCAAAACGTCTGCCTGGGTTCAGATGCCATCCCCGCCGTGTCCCCAGAGGCCATGTGACCCTCCATGCTTCCCCTGTGAGTAAAGAAGACGAGAGCAGCGCCGCTCCCCGAGGGCTGTGAGGGAGGAGCAAGCCTGTCCCCAAGGCTGGTCCAGCACACCACCTCTCAGTGTGGCACATGCCTCCCTGGGGACCCTCCTGCCTCCCTCACACACAGTTTGCTTCCTACGGAGCAAATGGCCTCTGCTCACCGCGTTCCCTGTTCCCGTCTTCCCCCGCCACACACATGGTAAAAATCCGCTTCTGGAGCTGCTGACTTGGCCAACTGGAACCCACCAGCTGACAGTTCCACCCTCCGTCCCCACACGGTGGGAGGAGGCCACCTCTGTGGGCTGTCCTCGGACCTCCACATGTGCCCTCTCCCGGGCAAACATTTTTCAGAAAGTCGGGTTTGGGTAATTTCCCCTTTAGTCAGTTTTTCATTCTTTTTTGGTTCTTTGTTTTGTTTGTTTGCTTGCTTTTTGTTGTTGTTCTTGGTCTGAGGATGTGTTTTTGTTTTGTTTTGCTGAGACAGGGTTCCTCTGTGTAGCCCTGGCTGTCCTGGAATCGCTTTGTAGACCAGGCCGGCCTCGAACTCAGAGATCCGCCTGCCTCTGCCTCCCGAGTGCTGGGATTGAAGGTCTGTACCAGATCTGTCTTTCTTTAAATTTTCCTTTATGCGCCTGAGTGTTTTGCCTACATGTACGTCTGTGGCACACGTGTGTGCCTGGGGCCCAAGGAGCTCCGAAAAGTGCCAGGTCCCTAGAACGGGAGCTGCAGCCGCCGTGCGGGTGCTGGGAACGGAACCCGGGTCCTTGGGAAGAGCAGCCAGCGCTCTCAGTGCTTTAACTCTCCTTCTCTCTAGCCCCAGGCAGATCTTTAAAGAATGTTTTTGAAGTCATTTTTCTGTCCCCTCACGCTGCTCTGGTCAGGCGCCCCTCCACTGGCGTCATCCGCACGCCTTGGCTTCTTTTCCCCAAGACCGACCACCGTGCTTTTCTGAGTCCCAAGTCTTCCTGTCACCATTGCCGTGGAACACCTGTTCTTAGATTTCACCCGATTAATCTCTCCCGCAAAACTTAATGCGCCACCAAAGGACGTGCGAGTTTGTCTTAAGGCTCCTAGCAGCGCCTGGCCGGTCCACGTTGCTTGTCACCAGTGCCCCCTAGTGGCCATGTTTCCTAACTGCAGCCCTTGCGGACCGAGGTCGCCTTTCTGGCTTTCTCCTGGCTGTTTGGGCCTCCCTCCCTCCTGGGTCTCATGTTGACCAGGCCGACTTCAAATTTTCTATTTAGCAGAGGATAACCCGGAGCTCCTGCACCTCATGCGTCCATCTTCTGAATGCTGAGCTCACCAGCACGCAGCAGCCCTGCCTGGCTGTGTGGGTTACTTTTCAAAACTCTGGAGGCTGAGACAAGATCTCAGGTTCAAGGCCAGCCTGAGGTATGGCTAGAGACAGAAAACCAAGCGCTAGAGATGTTCCAGCCCTGGGCTTGACCTTTGGCACAAAAAAAAAAAAAAGGAAAGAAATAAGATTTATTTTGACTCAATTTTCAAAGTTTTGTTTCAAGCCCAGCTAGTTCTGCTTCCCATTGCTTCCCGCCTGAGGTGAGGCAGGGCATCTTGCAGGAGCTGGAGGAGGCTCCGCCCAAATCCAGGGGGCCTGCTGACAGCCCGGCCAGGTAGCTTTCAGCGGATAATTGTCCACGCTGAAACTCCAAGCCCCGTGGCCTGGGCTGTTCTGGAACTCACCGAGTAGCCCAGGTTAGCCTTGAACTTGAAGTGATCCTCCTGCCTCCGCCTCTTTTGCTAATCAGTATTTTTACTGATTATCGCGGAATTTCATCGTGCAGCCTTGTCACACTCACTTCTCAGTCTGCCGCACCCCCACCCTGTGACCTCCCCAAAACAGAAAGGAAGAAAATAAATATCAAGTCAAGTTTCTTTCTTTCTCTTTCATTCATTCTTTAAAATATATATATATATATATGAGAGGTTTAGCTGCATGGACACCTGCACTCCGCAAAAGGGCACCAGATCTCACTATAGATGGTTGTGAGCCACCATGTGGGTGCTAGGAATTGAACTCAGGACCTCTGGAAGAGCAGCCAGTGTTTCCTGTTCTTTCTTTCTTTCCCTCTTCTTCTTCGGTTTTTCGAGACAGGGTTTCTCTGTGTAGCCTTGCTGTCCTGGACTCACCTTGTAGATCAGGCTGGCCTCGAACTCACAATTCTCCCGCCTCTTCCTCCCAGAGCACTGGGATTGCGGGATTGCAGGCATGCACGGCCACATCCGGCTCCAAGTCCAGTTGCCCACGTGCTCACTGAAGCGTGGCCAAGCAGACTTCCCAAACCTGCCCCGAAGGAAATCTGAGTCCTTCCCCACCCCCACCTGAAGCCATCACTGGGAAGAGTCCACTCCACATCCTCCGCACAGTTTTGAAGCGTCTTCTTTGGTGGCTTGCTGTCTAGACTGTTTCTTTTTGTGGGGGCACATGGGGAGACTGTCACAGCAGGCTCCTGTGTCTCTCATTGTCACCTGTGCCCATGCCCTCACGGGAACCACGGCAGAAGGCCCTTCCTGGCCCTGGCAGCCAGTGGCAGCACAGATCATGACTTCCACGTGGTTTCTGGCAAGGGCCGCGGACATCACCACGGTGGCCTTCTGCAGCGGCACAGACTTGAACATGGTCCGAAGTGGGAGCGGAGCAGGGCATGCCCGCTGGCCTTGGCGGACGTCAACAGGCCTCCGGAGGGGACAGACCGCGAACACGAGCCTCGGACGCCATCCTGGCCTTCGGCGGCAGCACAGGCCACACACATCAGCACGGTCTCCTGTGGCCGCGCCGTCCACGGACATCAACAAGGCTTCACGCAGCGGCCTGGACCAGAGGCGTCCCCGAGGCCTTCAGCCGCCACACGGGCCGTGGACATCAACACGGGCCTGGCTGCAGCAGGAGCGCGGACACCAACAGGGCATCCAGCGGCAGCCACACAGACCGGGTCATCAAGGCTGCTGGGGCAGCAGTGGGGACCGCCAGCACCTCCCCGGCTGTAGCTCAGATCAGGGATACCGACCCGGCCCCTGGGGGCAGCTTGGACCACGGAAGGCTTTTAGGGAGGCCCACTCCACCCGGGACATCCATCACTGCCCCGAGCCAGGGCAATGAGCGTGCTCGGGGTCCACGCGGCTGCCCACCGCTCTGCCCACCCTGCTCAGCACGGAATGTTCCTGCGACCATTGTATGCTTCAGTCTCAGCAGGCCCCTCTGGGGAGCCCACTTTTTAAAAAGCATCTTTCCACGGGACCTGCCCGTCAGGGCTGCTCTGAGGCCCCGGGGTGAGACCCGCAGCCACACCCGTCCTCCGTGATGTCCTGGCTGCAGCCTTTCCTCTTTCACGGTTCTGCAGGACCAGCTCCTTCTCGCGCTCCGGCAGCTCACAGTGGAGTGGCTGCTGGATCTGGGCCGGGATGGCAGCCGAGGCGGCCACTGGCTTTTGTTTTGTTGGAATCAGGCTTCTCTGTGTAGCCCCGGCTGTCCCGGAACTCGCTCTGTAGACCAGGCTGGCCGGGAACTCACAGAGCTCGACTTGCTTCCACCTCCTGAGTGCTGGGATAAAGGCGTGTGCCACCACCTGTGCCTCCACCGCCCAGACAGCCGTTGCCCCTCTAGTGCCAGCCTGCAGGGGCGAGCCGTCATGCCCAACCCCTGCTTATCCTGAGACCCTGGTCTCATGCTGTATCCCAGGCTGGCGTCTTGCTCGGAGTCCCCTGCTTCAGCATTCCCCAGGCTGGGGTCACCCCACGCCCAGCTCCTTTTCTCTGCAGTAGTTTGCCAAGAACAACACAAAACGCACAGCTCCCTCTTCCGCCCTTCCAGCCACGGAACTCCATTTCCTACGCCCCCTTCCCGCCCTGCATGAGGGCACACCTGCACACCAGATGAAGGCGCTAGACCTCATTACAGACGTTTCTGAGTCACCATGTGGGTGCCGGGAATCGAACTCAGGACTGGAAGAGCAGCCAGTGCTCTTAACCTCGGAGCCGTCTCTCCGGCCCCCAGCTGTCTCTCTTCCCTGCCCATGGCCTCCAGGCCATGCCCTGCAGCCAAACCCGGAACACAGCAGAAGTAGTACCACACGGCCTCTTCCACCGCTCCCAGCCCGGGCTGCCAGGATTGCACCTCGGTTCCTGCAGTTGCGCCAGCCACAGACCTGAGCCATCTTCCTGGCTCTCTGTGCGGAAAGCCGGCTTCTTCTGCAGTGCGGGCGGGCAGAAGGGCGGTCCCGGCAGCCTCCGGCCCAGTCCCAGAAGCTGGAGTCTCTGCAGACATGAATGGGCAAATGTTTTTATTTATTTATTTTTTTCCTTTTTCTTGGACAGGGCCTTTTGTAGCTTAGTCTGGTTTCCAGATATGTTGCTGTGTGCTGGCTGAGACTTGGCCTGACTGGGGCCGTGAGGAAATGAAGAAAGGGCCAAGCGGGTTGTGCCCACTCCAGGGGAGGGCCTTTGCCACCCAACTACTCAGAACCTCAGCTTTTTTTACATGATGCCAAGGGGGACGGGCCAGCGGGCTCAGGGGCGCCGTCTCAGGTTGCAGACGCTGGGGGTGGGGGGTGGGGAGCCAAGCTGGCTAGTTTTTGCACGCACTGTCAACACTGGCATGTGGAGGGGAGGAGGGCTTTGCCACCGCCATGGGTCTGGGGTATCAGGGACCTTGACATGGCGGCACACATCCACCCAGGTCTTCATCCACTCCTTACACAGTCACACCGTGCTTCCTCAGCCCCCACGATATCACCAAGGATGCTCCTCAACTTCCTGCCCCTCCGGCCTCCCCCTCCCCAGAGGCCTGGGTCACAGGTGCACAAACAAGCCGGCTAACAGCCTGAGCGTGCCCACCTACCACTGCTGGCCACAGGGCGGTACCACGATGCCCAGCCGTACACGGGGCCTTTGATGCTGGGGCTTGGGGCAGAAGCATGCCTGAGCAGTGCCGGAGGTTCAGAACTGTGTCTGTGTCTCCCTGGCAGGCCCCACGGTTTGGGATGTGGCTTTTCCATCCCAGGACACAGGAACTGGCTCTGCTGGACAAAGACTGAGCCATAGTGCCCTCTAGTGGACATTCCATTTGGTTCCCAATTGAAGAGAAATGACCAAAGGCTTAAAACACCTTCAGTCCCAGCACTGGAAGGGTGTGGGAGGCAGAGACAGGTGGGCCCCTGAGTTCGAGGCCAGTCTGCTCCACACATCTTGTTTCAGGACAACTAGGATTACACAGAGAAACCCTGTCTCTAAAAGCTGTGATGACGATGATAATGATGATGATGACCGCATAGCATTTGTCCATATCACTTGAATGACAGGCTGACCAGGCATCAAGGATGAAAGAGGCCAGAACTCAGGGACCTTGCCCAGTGGTGAGAATCAGAAGGACAGGCCTCAAAAGTATTCACACTAGTACTCCGGAGACGCAGCCCACACCCCAGCAGCGAGCCCTTCTCCCCACTTGCCACGTGACTGAAGCAGACGGTGAATCCTTCCTGATCCCCCTGCCTCAGCCTCCTGAGAGCTGAGATCACCATGCCAGACGCCTGAGGCCATAGCCTGGGACTCTCCCCGGGGTGGTGTCCCTGACACAGCAGCCCCCGGGCAGGTGTGTGACAGGGCGCAGCTGACACCTTACTGCTGCCTGCTGCGTGTACACTCAGAGATGCTTGGGGAGAAGGACGTGGAGCATGGGGCTAAGTGGAGTTTCATTCATTCACGTAAGCAGCGAGGACAGAGCTATGAATGGGACAACAAACCCTTTGGAGCCAACATTCTTATCTTTTCTCCTCCTCCTTCTTCTTGACACAGGGTTTCTCAGTGTAGCCCTGGCTGTTCTGGAATCTGCTCTGTAGACCAGGCTGTCCTCGAACTCAGAGATCCACCTGCCTCCGCCTCCCTAAGTGCTGAAATTAGAGGTGTGTGCCACCGCCACTGAGAACCAGCATTCTAATGAGTGGAGGCAGACGGTGGAGTAAATGATTAAATATATGTCGAATGGAACAGGTGATACATGTCCAGAAGAGACGGTGTTAGCTGGGCCTCATAGCACAGAGCTGTCGCCACAGCAGGCACAGAGATGAACGATTAACCCAGAGCCTGCTTACGCTACAGAGTGAGTTCAAGACCAGCCTGGCCATCTTAGTGAGACCCTACAACAAATAAAAGGCAAAAAGAGGGTAAAAGCATTTGCTGCCAACCCCAACGACTTGATTTCTGTCTCTGGGACTCACACGGTAAAGGAGACTCTCCTCCTGTAAATTGACCCCTGACCTCCACGAAAGCACCATGCACACACATTCACACCTAATAAATACCTAAAAAACAATTAAAAAAAAAAAAAACAGGACAGGCAAAGCCAATCCTGAGCCCTGAGTTCCATCCCCAGGACCCACACAGTGGATGGAGGCCCTTGTTAGCTGTTGTCTGACCATTTGGGGTCAGTGGCCTACGAGACCTTACATCACCGGGGTCCTTGCCCACCTCAAACTGGACCCATTTTTCATTTACTTACAGTACGTTTCATTTTTTATTATCCAGTTTTAGATTTTATTTTCTCTGTATCAGCGTTTGCTGTCTGTGTGTGTGTGTGTGTGTGGGTGCGCGCACGTGCGCTCACAGCTTGTACTTGTGTGGTACTCACAGAGGCCAGAAGAGGGCACCAGACCCCTGAAGCTGGGGTTACAGGTGGTTGTGGGCGGCCCAGCGAGGGTGCTGCGAACCGAACCTCTGAACCTCCGTCCTTTGGGAGAACCGGAAGAGCTTGTCACCGCCAAGCCGAAGCGAGAATGTGAACTCTTGAGAACAGCGGGGACTTTGTCATCGCTGCATTTCCGGTGCCCAAGAGAGTGCCGGCCCATGGGCACTCGGCCCGTGAACAAAGACATGGATCACACCCGTCCGTTCTAGGACAGCTTTGTAGGTTGGGACCACTCGGGCCAGCAGGCACAGAAAAAGAAAAAACACTCCACACTCCCTGTGGGTCGGCCACGTCCCTGGGGGTGGGGGCGGGGGTGTGAGTGGTGCCTGACGGTGGAAGAAGCCGAGCTGGGACCTGCGCATCCCCGGAGTGGGAAGGAAGGATGCTCTGGCTGGGCTGCCCCGCCCCGCCCCGTATCCCCAGCAACCAATGGGCGCGCCATCCTCCCGGCGGACCCTGGGACGTGTAGTCCCTGCAGGGGCGCCCTCGGGCGCCGCCTCGCGCCCCTAGACTCCAGGTCCCGTCGTGCGCCGGGAGGCGCGGGGATTGGCTGAGCCCCGCCCCCGGCCCGCCCCGCTCCGCTCGCGCTGCGGCCCCAAGAATGAATGAAATCGTAGCGCGCTGGGCGGCAGAGCGGGCGGCGCAGGCCGGGCTGGGCCCGCGCGCGGCGGCGGCGGCGGCGGCGGCGGCGGCAGCGGCGCCCCGGGCCGGAGGCGGCCCAGCCGGGCGGGCCATGGCCACCGCCATTCAGAACCCGCTCAAGTCGTGAGTGTCCCCTCCCCAAGTCCGGACCCCCTCCTCCAAGAGCCGGCCCTCCCCAGCACACTCCCGGGGGCTGGGGTGGGGGACGCGGCGCGCGGACGGTGCCAATGGCACTCGGGGACCCCCCGCGCGCCCCCGTTCTCCTGCGGGGCCCCCCAGCCCTCCTCGTCCCCTGGGGTCAGGCGCGAGAGCCCTCCTGGATCGCGGGGGCACCAATTCTTTGTGGCTGTCAGTGAAGGAATGTGCCGCGGGCTGGGGGGTGGCGGAGGCCGTGTCCCCACCCAGAGTGGGGGTAGGGGCTTCGCTCGCCTGCTCCCTCCCCGCTCCTCGGCGTCTCCGGGCGCCCGCCTGCCCCGGGCGGTGGGAGGTGCCAGCCTCTGAGTGCGGACCTGGGTCCTCGCGCCGCTCAGCCCACTCCCCTCGCCCGGGCACCGTCCTCCCGCCGGGTCTTTCTCGGGAGCCCCGCGGCCGCGGAGCGGGAGCCGAGGCCACC
Organism: Rhombomys opimus; assembly: GCA_010120015.1. Classification (NCBI taxonomy): domain Eukaryota; kingdom Metazoa; phylum Chordata; class Mammalia; order Rodentia; family Muridae; genus Rhombomys; species Rhombomys opimus. Next base: position 1,280,510 of record REGO01000034.1, read on the forward strand.
CCCGTTTGCGTCCTGGCTGCCTTAGGCTCCCGGGTCTCCGAGACCCAGAAGTCCCGGCGTCTCGGTCGCCTCGGGCCGCGGCTTCCCTCCTCCTCCCCGCCCATCCCCATCCAACGCGAGCACCTCCCATCCCCGTGGGGACCGGTGCCTCGCGAGCCCGGGCTGGAAGCGCCCTCCCTCCCTCCCTCCCCGGGAGTTCCCGGCTGCCCGCGGGGCCGCTGACTGGGATCCCGGACGCGTGGGTCCCGGCGCTCTCCACCCCCGCCCCCTCCTCCCTGGCGGTGACAGCCGGCTAGGAGTGACAGGAGCGTGGCCGCTCCCGCCCTCTCTCCCTGCAGGAGCGTGGCGCTCCCCTCCCCCGCTCCCGGCCGGCAGAGGAGGCGGAGGGCGAGCGCCCGCGGCGCCGCACAAAGGGGCCGGGGCTGCCTCCCCCTCCCCACCCCCTGCGCTCACGGCCTTGACCTTGAGCCTGGAGCGTTGGGGTGACGGGGCGTGCGCCGCCCCCCGCCATCCACACCTCCAGAAGCCTTGTTTGCCCATGCCCCTCCCCAGGCGCTTCTGGCGTGGGGGTGGTGAGAGTTGGGGGCCACGATTTACGACGCGGCAAGGGGGACCGTCTTGTGCCTGGGGTCAGTGTGAAGGGAGGGTGGTGGCGATACACCGCGCGTCCCCCTCATTCTGAGCCACAGGCGGCGCACAGAGGTCTGCCTTTCCGAGGGGCGCCCTGAAACCGGCGGGGACTGAGTTCCAGTCCGGGGTGGCGGGTCTGCGAACGGGATGGAGGGCGTGTGAGCGCTGTGCCCTCTGCAGGGCTGGAGAGGGCCGTCCAGCAGGCGGGGACGGCGCGGGTCTCCTTGGCTACCTTCCAGAGGGTCTGTTGCGCTGGGACCCGGGGCACTAGGGAAGGCCCGAGCCACAGGTCGCGGTGGCTCACGCCCTTAATCGCAGACACAGGAGGATCTCTGCCAGCCTGGTCCACACAGTGCGCTCCAGGCCAGCCAGGGCGGGAGCCAGGGCTTGGGAAGCCCAGCGCGTTGGCAGCGGCTTCCGCTCTCTCTGCCTGGATTCTCGCTCGCTTGGCTTGAAGCCGGTGGTTTCCTGCTCTGGGCCTCAGTGTTGCCGTGTGTGGGTTGGGCAGCGTAACTGTTCGCCTCACCTCGTGGGGGCAGCAGGGAGGCTCCTGGAGGCGGCGGCCGCGTTAGCTAGGGATAAGATCTTCGGTAGCTCAAGCTGGCCTGGAACTCACCAAGCCCCGGAGGCTGGCCCGGAGCGCCTGACCCTCCTGTTGACCTCTGAGGCGCTGGGGTTACAAGTGCCATGTCCAGTGTTTTAGTCTTGTGGCCTTTTTAATAGAGTCTTAAAATCTCTCTAGGCACAGGCTGCCTCGGGCAACCTTGCCTTCTCAGCCCTCCGAATGCTAGGCTGGCTGACACAGGTGAGCCACCACGGGACCTCACCCCAAAGGCCATCTTTGTAGAGTTAACTTACAACACAGGGCGCTGGGCTCGGGGACGGGAGCATGGCCTGGTGGCTGAGGTTAGGCCAAGTTCTGAGGGGAGTGTGGGGGTAGGAAAGGGAGCCGGGCCCTTCCCTGGCGGCAGCCTGGGCCCAGGACCCGCTGCTGAGAGCTGAGCTGGGGCAGGAGTGTGAGAGAAGGGCCAAGCGGAGGTGTGGAGCGAGCTGAGGGGGGTGTGCAGGGGTCCAGAGGGTGGCGGAGGCGAGGGGAGGTGACAGGGACCCTCTGAGCCCGACGTTGGACCCGGAGAGAGGGCATCTCCTGGCCAGGAAGGGTGGGCACGCCTGGGTTCTGGACACGAGACCGAATGAGGGGGTTATTCCTGGGCAGGAAGTACATGTGACACCCTGCTGTGCCGGGGGACGGCCGGGTCACGGCCTCGGATGGGGACATTTGTGGAAGGGAGCTGTGTGAGAGAGGGAAGTGCGGGAATCTGGAGTCCTATGGGGATGGGTGGACCGCCCCCCTGCTGCTGGACCAGGGCGTGTTTGCATTAACACTTGACATGCTAATTTATGCAGCCGCTCTCATCAGAATGCTAAGTTATTCCCCAGAGGGTGGGGGGCTGAGCGTGTGTGTGTGTGTGTGTGTGTGTGTGTGTGTGTGTGAGAGAGAGAGAGAGAGAGAGAGAGAGAGAGAGAGAGAGAGAGAGAGAACGAGAGAGAACTCCCCTCAGGCCGGCGTCCTTCCTTCCGATCGCTCGTCCGCGCCTCACGCCTCGGGGGCCGCCGGCGCCCTCCCGCAGCTCTCCTCTCTGTGGAGGGAATGTGTTTATTAGTGCCCGCCAGGTGCCGGCTCTTCATCCGGGACCCGGGCGAACCCACGGGTTCTCAAAAACGTCCTGTTGCCGAAAACTGACCCCAAGCCCGGCCGTGCCGCTCGGAAAACGCTCGGCCGTGGCCTCCCGCGTCCCACACCGTCAACGCCAGCCCCCGGGGGAGGCGGAGGCAGGAGACCCGGTGCTGTGGCCCCCAAGCAGCTACTTACCCGGTCGCCGCTGCGGCCGTCGGCGCCCCGAGGGGTCGCGGCTGTTGGGAGGGAGGAAGCAGGCCCGGGAGGGTCAGGTCACGCCCGCGGTCCCGGCAGCGAGGACCTGAGCCCGGGGCGGAGCTCGGCGGCCGGCGGCCCCGCGCGCCCGGGGCTGGGCTGGCGGGGAGCGGTGCGAGCGGCGCGCGCGGGAGCCTGCGAGCGTAGCGCGACCGTGTGTGAGCCGCCATGGGCGCGTGTGTGCGTGCATGCGTCTGCGCACGTGGGCCTGGGGAGTGCGCGTGAGCGAGCGCGTGTGGGGAGCGCCGCGCGAGCCTCCTTCCCCGCCCCGGGTGGCCGCCGCCGCCGCCAGGGACTACCACTCCCGGCATGGCCCGCGCGGCCCGCCCCTCCGCCCGGATTGGCCGAGAGCCTCGTGCTCCCGCCCCCCGGGAATGAATGGATGGGCGGCCCCAGCGCCCGCCCGACCGCTGGGAGGACCGACCCGGCGGGGACCTGCTGGGGGCAGGACCCGGGGAGCAAGATGGCCACGGTCATCCCCGGCCCCCTGAGGTGGTGCGGGCGGGCGCTAGGCGGGGGAGCGCGCGCGCGCGCGTGGATGCGTGTGTGTGTGTGTGTGTGTGTGTGTGTGGCCGCTGGGGGTGGGGCTGCCGGGGTGTCAGGGGGCTGTCACCGTGCGCGGGGGCGCGAGTGTAGGTGACTGTGGGTGTCTGGCAGGAATGAGGTCCGACGCGTCGCTCCCGGGCCGGCGGAGGACGCGCGTGTGCGGGGCTCTCCCGGGCTTTGCGGGGGACGGGGCGCGTGCCCCCTCCCGGGGCTTGCGAGGGGGCAGAGGGCTTGGGCAGAGCCGGGGCCTGGGCGCCCCCGAGTGGAGTCCACGCCACCTTTGTCTCGGGGTGTGGAGCGCTCTGTGCGGCTCGCGCGTTGCTTTTTTGTCTTCTGGCTGAGTGTGTGGGTATGTACACGGTTCCTTTCACTCCGCGCTAGCGGCGTGAGTATCCGGGCTTCTGCGTGTGCGGCTCCCGGGGGCGCAGCCCGCGGGCGGGGAGGCGAGGGGGTGCGCCTGCCTGTCCGCGCGGACGTGGGCGCACGCGGCCGTCCCTCCGTCCCCAGGCGTCCGCCTGCGCTCGGGAGCGTGTCTCGCCGCTGGGCTCTTGCCCCGGCCTGGCTGTGCGCGCGGGCGTCTGTGCGGACCTCCGTGGTTTCTTTGTGCTGTGTGTGTGTGGGGTGCTGTGTAGACGCCTGTGTGAGTGTTTCCCGAGTCCCCGTCTCCTGACATTGTGTGACTGTCGGGATGAGCGAGCGCGGCGCGTCCCCACGCTGTGGCTCTTTGTGGGTCATTTGTGCATCTGTGGTCTCTGGGTAGGTGTGGGCACCGGTCCTTCCTCGCTCTCTCTCTCTCTTTTGACTTGGAATATTTGTGTTCTGCAGGAGGCGTGTGCGTGCGCGTGTGTGTGACACGGAGAGCATTGGTTCGCTTCTCCTTTGTGGATACCGGGCTTCCCTTTGTGTGCCTCCCGTGTGGCCATGTGCTGTTTGTTTGTGTCGGGTGTTTGGTTCCGCTCGTGTGCGGACGGGTGCCGGTGGGCTCCGGGCCACATTGTCCGCGAACACTTCTCCGCCCCGAGACGGCACCCTCCAGTTCTGGGTGGCCGCCTCCCTGCCAGCCCCGCGGCCCGCCCCGCCCCCGGGCCCGCAGGGTGGGAGGGGACGGGGGAGGCGGGGGCGCACGGCCGGGGGGTGCGGGGCCGCCCGCGCCCGCCCGTGCTCACGGCGCCCGCCCCCGCAGCCTCGGCGAGGACTTCTACCGCGAGGCCATCGAGCACTGCCGCAGCTACAACGCGCGCCTGTGCGCCGAGCGCAGCCTGCGCCTGCCCTTCCTCGACTCGCAGACCGGCGTGGCCCAGAACAACTGCTACATCTGGATGGAGAAGACGCACCGCGGCCCGGGTACCCGCCGCGGGGCCGGGGCGGGGAGGGCCGGGGCGGGGCCGGGCCCTGGCGCTCACCGCCTCTCCCTCCTCGCCTAGGTCTGGCCCCGGGACAGATCTACACGTATCCCGCCCGCTGCTGGAGGAAGAAACGGAGACTCAACATCCTGGAGGACCCCAGGCTCCGGCCCTGCGAGTACAAGATCGGTGGGTGGAGCCGCGGCCCCGCCCCCGCCCCGCCCAGGCCCCGCCCCAGCGCCCGGCGCGACCTCTCCCGGGCCCTCTGCCCCAGGGCGGCTTGAGTTACTTTCCAGAGTTGCTTGGCTTCCAGCTGTACCTGCCCTGTGGGTCAGGGCGAGGCGGTGTCCGGAGCACACGGTGCCCCCTGTGTCCGGAGGTATCGGGTCTGACTGTACCTGCCGCGCCGTGAGCTGGGGTACACCCCTGGCTGGCCGGGTTTCTTTCTGGGGGTGCCGAAGGCGGCTGGCTGTCTCTTCGTGTGTTTGTGTGAGTTAGCAGACCCCCGTGGGTCACGACCCCACGTAACAGAGCATTCCGATCCGTGACTGTGGCAAAGTTAGGTTTAGGAAGTGTCAGGAAATAGTTTGGCGGTTGCTGGGGGGTCACCCCAACGTGAGGAGCTTAGGTCGCAGCGTCCGGAAGGTGGCCGGGTTGGGGTGCCTGTTTTAGCCGTTTGTTGCTGGGTGTGTTGGAACGCCTGTGTCGAGGTGTTTCGGAGCCAAGGTGTGTACCAGCAGGTGTGTGTCGGATTGTGTCTGTGTGCGGCTACCTGTTTGGGCGGCATCCTGCTGAGGCGTTGGCCCACGGGAGTCTTTCTTTCTGCTCGCCTCCCCGTTAGCTGTGTCTGTTGTGGTTAGAACCTCTCCAGTGTCGGGGAAAGGCAGACCCTGGCTTCCTCTGTCCACGTGCGTGAACGTCTGCCTGTCTCAGGAGTGCTGGCTGGCTGTGTCTGCCTGTGTGTGTCAGACTGTGTTTCTCTGTGTGTGGGCACACTTGGGTGCGTCTCCCCGGGGATGTCTGTGAGCGGCCAGGCGTGTCACGGGGCCTGCCGGTGTCTTCCTAACGTGGATCGAGCCTTACCTGAGGTTCCGGCCACCTCCTTCCGACTGGCTCTGGGTCCCAGGCCTTAACTGGACCCGTTCCCTGGGCCCCGCTGTGTTTGAAGGTCTGGCTGTGTCCACTGTGGGCTGGCCGGCCATCTGCGCGTGCTGTATCACGTGTCTGTGTGTCACCTGTCCAGATGTCTGGTTTCTTTGGGGGTCTCTGAGGGTCTAGCTGGCATCCCACTGTGTTTGCGAGGGTCTGTACTGTTCCTGAGGGTTTCCGGCGTATTCCGGGTCTGGTCCTGTCTTCACAGAGCTGAGAGGGTGGCTGTGTCTTCCCGGGGTCCGGGCACCCTCTCCAGGCTTGAATCTCTGTGTCTGCCGTTGGCTGAGCGTGGTGGTTAGCGCCTGCTCCTGCCACAGGACCGTGTTCTCCTACCGTACCCCACGCCCACCCCTCGCCCCCCAGGCTCCCCCGGGCGCCCTGAGCGGCGACTGACCCCGCTCTCCCTGGCCTGCCCCCAGACTGCGAGGCACCCCTGAAGAAGGAGGGTGGCCTCCCAGAAGGGCCGGTCCTGGAGGCCCTGCTGTGTGCCGAGACTGGAGAGAAGAAGGTGGAGCTGAAGGAAGAGGACAGCATCTCGGACTGTCAGGTAGGACCCTCCCCCCGGCCGCTCTCGCCCTGTCACCGCTGCCACTCTGCCTTCCTGCTCCGGAATGCCTGGCTCCACAGGGCCTCTGGGTACCGCGCCTCCGTTCTCCCACAACACCTGTGCCTGGAGAGGCTCCCTGACTTGCTCTCCCCCCCACCTGCAGCACCTCAGTGCCCCCCCCTTCTTGACCCCCCAATCTCCCTTCTACTGGGCCCAGAAACAGCAGTTGCTGGAGTTTCCGCATGACCTCGAGGTAGAAGACTTGGCGGAAGACATTCCCAGGAGGAAGAACAGGGCCAAAGGAAAGGTACCTTCCAGAGCTTCTCCCCACCTCTCCTCCCCAGAGCTTTGTGAAGGAGCGGAGGCTTTCACACCCATCTTTGTCCAAACCCAGTGGATTATAAACGTTTTCAAAACCGGAGCTTGTGGATCACAAGGGTGTGCAGAGCTGGGCGTGGCGGTCCGCATTTAGAATCCCAGCTCCTGGGAGGCTGAGGCAGGAGGATTGCTACAAGCTTGAGACAAGTGAGTTCCAGGCTATTCTCAACTACATAAAGAGACCCTGTGCGAAAAGAAATTACAGAAATCCTAAACCAAACTAGCCACCCAGGCGACAGCAACAATGTGTGTGCGCACACAAACACTCACACGCACACACACACACGCACACACATGCACGCATGCACAAGCAACCTCCAATAAAAGCAATGAAGAGGTGTTAGGACACACCTTTAATTCCAGCACTAGAAGCCACGGCAAGAGGATCTCTGGGAGTTCAAGGCCAGCCTGAGCAATATAGCTGTTTAGGGCGAGGACCGTGTCTGAAAGCAGCAACAGGAGCAACAGGTGAACCAGAGAAGCTCACAGCTAGCGCGCCCGGTCTCAAGGGGTGACTTCCTTACTGTGTGGCTCTGGGGTGGACCCCAGCGCCCCCTCCTCACGCTTGCTCTGTCACTGAACCGAAAACCCCCCCCCCCCAGCACTGAAAAGAAAAATTTTAATTTTTTTTTTTCAGTTTGACTTTCAAGTGTAAACGGAGAAGCCCAGTGAGGCATGGTAGCCCCCTAATGCAGAGGCAGGAGGATCACTGCATGTTTAAGGCCAGCCTCTTCTGCATAGCGAGTTCCAGGCCAGCCAGGGCTACGTAGTGAGACCCTGTCTCGAACCACACCGACGACGACAGAAAAACAAACTCAAAACCCCCAATAACGAGGGGCCTTCTTCCTGCTTCCCCGGGCTCCTCACTCCTCCCCCTCCTCCCCACAGGCGTACGGCATCGGAGGGCTCAGAAAACGCCAGGACACTGCCTCCCTGGAGGACAGAGACAAGCCGTACGTCTGTGATAGTGAGTCCTGAGAGGGGAGAGAGCGAGGGAGGCTGGGACCCAAGGGCAGAGCAGGTGGCGTGATCCCGGAGGCCAGGGTGGAGGAGGTGGCCCTGGGGTCTGACGGCCACCCACTCGCCTACCCCCTAGTCTGCGGGAAGAGGTATAAGAACCGGCCGGGCCTCAGCTACCACTACACCCACACCCACCTGGCTGAGGAGGAGGGCGAGGAGCACACGGAGCGCCACGCCCTGCCTTTCCACCGGAAAAACAACCATAAACGTGAGTTAGAGGGTCAGGGCTGGTGGGTGAGGTGCCAGGGGCAGGGTGGGGGCAGTGGGGCCTGGCAGTGCTTGGGGAAGGGGAGGTAGGGGCACAGTTAGACGTTTCTGGAAAATCTCCAGCTTAACGGTTCCCTCCCCCACCGACCATAGGGATGCTGGCTCTGGGGTTGCCATGACAACCAACCATTTCTCTCTTTCTCTCTTTCTCTCTCTCTCTCTCTCTCTCTCTCTTCCTCACTCCCTGCCCAGGCATAATATTTCTGGGTCTGATTTATTGTTTCAATTAGAGCTCGCTCCCTTCTCTGCTTTGCTAGGGGCCAGGGGCAAGGTTGGTGGCCCCCAGGGTCCTGATGCCCACTCCTGCCCGGCCCATGCCATGACAGCCGAGCCGTGGGGGAAGGGAGCTGTCTCCCATATGTCCCTCCCATGAAGCTTCTCAGCACCCTTAGGCCAGGCCCGGAGCCTTCAGTGCCCTCCTCCTTAGGTCTCCGCGCCAGGCCTTGGAGAACTGCCAGCTAACTGCTGGCCTAGGCAAGCTCACTTGGGGGTGCAAACGCGCGATGCAGGGGACAGTCGTGGGCTTTTGCTAAGGTTAGACCTATTTCCCACGCTCTACCCAGATAAAGAGAGCACACGGTTACCCAAAGAGTTGAGGCTCCGCTGAGAATTCCCTTGCCCCTCCCCCAGCCTTTTTCCTACTTCCCAGTGCCTGGGCCAAGGGTCCGCCCCGGGGCTGAGGCTGGGGACAGGTGGGACCTTGCCTATGGTAAGAGCCCCTTTCTGTCCCCCACCCCCAGAGTTTTACAAAGAATTGGCCTGGGTCCCCGAGGCACAGAGGAAACACACAGGTAGGGACAGCCCCCCCACCCGGCTTCTCCAGCAACCTTGGACTGGGCCCCTCCCCGTCCCGTGCCCACCACTGCCGCTGCTGTCTTTCAGCCAAGAAAGCACCAGACGGCACCGTCATCCCCAACGGCTACTGTGACTTTTGCCTGGGTGGCTCCAAGAAGACGGGGTGTCCCGAGGACCTCATCTCCTGTGCGGACTGCGGCCGATCAGGTGACACTCTCCGCCACCTGTTCCCGGAGGACGGGGCCGGGGGGGAGGGGACACCCCAGTCCTGACTTGGGGAGTGGGAGGCAAGGGAGTGAGGGCTGGAGCCAGCCTGTCCAGGGGCACGGTGGCTTAGCAGAGCCTGGGGGCGGCTGCTGTGCTGCTGAGGACTGTGGGAAGCTGGCACAGGAAGGAGAGTGTGCGGTGCCAGGGTGCTGTGCTTTCCTGGCTGGAAGGGCACCGCCTGGGTCCCGTGAATAGACCTGTGGTTTTCCACGGAGGTCGCTTCGGCCGCGTGGGGAGTGGGCTGTGGTCGGCACAGCATGGGCCGTCTTGGCAGTTTAATGCAACGGAATGTGGCAGGGATGGCGTTGATGGCGTTGATGGTGTTGATGGTGGCTGTGAGCCGCCAGGAGTACCCAGACGCCGTGGGTACCGGCCACTGGACGCTGTCTGTCAGGCCGTGTGGGCTGTTGGCGTCTCGCTCTGTGGGAAGCGGTTGTAGCCGTCGGTTGTTGCACGTTGTGGGTGGCGGCTGTCGAGCTCTGCCGCGCGCAGCGGCGACAGGTGTCTTCGTGCTGTGGGAGAAAGACCTCGGAGACTGACGCGGCCAGCCATGGCCAGCGGGAGTCGGTTTGCTGGTGCCTCGTGTGGGGTGGCCTTTGGTCCCAGGGAAGCAAGGTGTGGGACCCTGCTGTGGCTGCGGTTGCTATGGTAGCCTGGCCGGGAGAGGGCCTGGCCGGGAGAGGGCCTGGCCAGGGAGAGGGCCTGGCCGGGAGAGGGCTGGCCGGGAGAGGGCTGGCCGGGAGAAGGCGGCGGCCGCCACGTCGCTGTGGCTAACAGGAGGCCCGGCCGCTGGGCTGTGGGTACTGGAATGCGGCCGCCCAGCGCGGTGCTTAACAGGCTGTGGTCGCCACAGTGTGTGGGCGGTAGAAACGTGGTTGCCACAGCACTGTGGGTAATGGAACGCGGTTGCCATGGTACTCCGGGCAGCAGAGTGTGGGTTGTCATGGTGGCCGAGGAGGAGACCGTGGCGGCTAACACAGCTGGCCGGCAGGCAGCCGGCTTCCGGGCGTCCGTCTCGGGACTTCTGGGGGGGTGGGCCGCCACCAGGGCACGATGACTCGCTAACTGCGCCCCCGCCCCTCGGCTCCCAGGGCACCCCTCGTGTTTACAGTTCACGGCGAACATGACGGCGGCCGTGCGCACCTACCGCTGGCAGTGCATCGAGTGCAAATCCTGCAGCCTGTGCGGCACCTCGGAGAATGACGTGAGTGCCCGCCCCACCTCCCGGGCACACCCCGCTGCCCCTCCAGCCTGGCTCTGCTGCTCTCGCCCGGGAAGCCTAACGCCTCCTTGCTCACAGCCCCCGGGTGGCCATCCGCAGCACGCCATTACTGCTGTCACTAGCGTCCCTAGATCGGAACCCGTCCCCTCAGATTCTCCTCTCCCCCCCACACCTCCCAACCTCCCTCGAGGCTGGTGCTCTTGACCCCACCAAGAAGGTTCTGAGCTCAGAGAGGCAGAATAATGCCCGAGGTCACCAAGCTGAGGAAACCGTAGGGCCGGGATTCGAACCTGTATTTGTGGCTGCTGAGCTGGTACCTGGCCAGCCGAACGCCATCCAGTACTCTGTAGTTACAAAATCCAGGCCGCGCTCTGTGAACGGACAGGCAGGGCCGGTAGACTCCTCAGTGCAGGCTGCAGGGCCAACTCTCTCGGAAGGGCCCCGGGACCCAGCCCCCGCCCCAGCCCCCCCCAGCCCCCGCCCCAGCCCCCCACCCCGTTTCTGGTGCCCACGCCCCCAGGGTGCCAGCTGGGCGGGTCTCACCCCCCAGGACCAGCTGCTGTTCTGTGATGACTGCGACCGGGGGTACCACATGTACTGTCTGAGCCCTCCCATGGCGGAGCCCCCGGAAGGTGAGGGAGGAGGTGGGCGGGGCACGGGGACGGGCGGGGACAGGTGGGGGCCGCTCTCCTTCGGCTCCAGTCTAATTTCGTCTTGTGGCTTCCCCCGCAGGGAGCTGGAGCTGCCACCTCTGTCTCCGGCACTTGAAAGAAAAGGCCTCTGCCTACATCACCCTGACCTAGGCCTGGCTCCACTTCCCCAGGACCTTTGGGTGGTGCTAACTTCTGCCTCTTGGAGCTCTCGGCTCTTCCCGCCCAGTGGCTCAGTGTCCCCAGTGGGAGGGATGGCCAAGGTGTTCTCCCTTGGCAGGTGGAATGTTACCCTGTGGGAGGGTGGTTGGGTCCAGCAGGGGCCCGCCTGTCCCCCTCTTCATCCCTTGACAAATGGGCACCAGGGGCTTCTGCTCCCCTCAAAGCCATACCCCGCCTCTGGGCGGGCATAGAGGGGTAGTGGATGCCAGCCAGGGCCACAGAAAGAGCCTTTTTCTAAAGAAAAAGACAAAAAAGTGAAAGAAAAAAAAAAGAAATTAATATATACAAAGAGTCCTATAAAGCCTGGCTGGGTGGAGGGCACTGCGGGGCCTGCTGGGGACCGGACTTTACCAGTTTCCGGAATGGCGCCTCCCCACTCCACTTCTGGAGTTGCAGTTGCTCAACTCCCCATCTGAGGTGGACGCCATTCCTTCCTCACACCCAGGCCAGGCGGGCACGGTGCCCACCCACTGCCCCCTCCCAGTACCCGCCGTGGATACCGCATGATGTGAACTATGGTTTTGAACTCTTCCTGCCCCTCCTTGCCAGCCCCGCCCTGCGCCCACCGGTGCCTGCCAGGCCTGGGGGTGCCTGCCAGGCCTGGGGCGAGCAGCCGGGGAGGCCATGGGGAGAGGCAGGCGGCCAGCCCGCTGCATCGAGAAGCACAGATTGCAATGGACTCATTTCTCTCCTCCCTTCCCATCCCCTTCTCTACCCGGCCAGGCCGGGCTGCCTCCTGGCCCCCTCGCTAGCCATTTTGGGGGTGGCGAGGGGGCGTGGTTGTTTCTCGTGGTTGTGTGTGTTTGTTGTTCGGGTTTTAAAAAAGGGAAATCGAGACTGTAGGTGGGGGAGGTGGAAGGTCTGGGGGAGTGTCCCAGTCCAGGAGTGCCCCCCTTGCCACCAAGTCTCCTTTATTGCCTGCCTCTGCTGTGAATTAACTTGTTCTGTGTATTAAAATGGGCCTGACCCCTCTGCCTACGACTGCCTCCTTCTCTAGCCTCTTTAGGGTGTCACCAAGATGGAAAGCCAGGGGCCTCACTGGGGTAGAAACCGGAGCGGCCGCTCCCCATCTCCTTGCCCCTTACACCCTGCCTCCCTCTGGCTTTGTCCCAGCTCCTCCCTGTCTTGCTGGAGAGGAGAGGGGGATGGGGTGGAGGGGCTCCCACCCAGCCAGCTGTGGTTGCCCTAGCAACGGGCTGCTGCAGCTGCGGCGGGAGGCAGCTCAAAGAGGGAGGTGGGAGTGGGGGCTGGGGGGAAGGGAGGGCTGGAGAGACCGGGAGGCAACCCCCTCGTAGCCGAGGGTGGGGAGATGGTACCCCAGCATGGCTGTCACCTGGGATTCCCTGTCCTGGGTGTGGCTAAAAGTGAAGAGCATCTCAAAATACAGGGATTCAAGGAGACAAACAGGGTGGGGTGGGGGTGGCGAGAGTGGAGAACCAGGGCACTGATCAGGAAGGAGCATGATTCTGAGGTCACAAATTTACTGAATGAAAAAAGGACAAAGCCGTGGAGACACACATATGTAGACAGCCCCAGGAATTCCGAGGGAAGGGGACAAGGACGGGGTGGAGGACAAGTCCAGGAAATAATAGTTGTTGTTGTTGTTTGTTTTGTTTTGTTTTAAAGCAAAAGCCAGGCTCTGGCTAGACCTGGGGAAGGAGAAGTGGACAGTGGTTTGGAGAGAGAGAAGCAGAAAATGTACAAAGTCAGGAGGGAGGAAACAGAATAGGGGACAGACAAAGCCCCTAGACAAAAGACAGGGACGAGGAGGTAGATGGCTTTTGGCTGGAAGGCAATAAAAGAATTTAAGGGAACATCATCCAGGATGGTAAACACATCACATGGCCCAGAATCCCAACACTGGAGGCTGAGGCAGGAGGATGGCCACTTACAGGTCATCCTGAGCTACATGATGAACCTTCTCTCAAAAAAAAAGAAAGAAAGGGAAGGGAGGTGGACAACAGAAATCTGCCGAGTGCCAGCCAGATGAGGCCAAAGAGATAGAGTGGCAAGCTGAGCGGAGACGGGGGAGGGAAGGAGGCAGGAAAAACTGGGGCAAGGAGGAGAAGGGAGGACAGGGTTAGTGCAGGCGCCATCAGAGCTTGGCATGCGTGTGCGGGTGCGCGTGTGAGTTGTGGGGTGTTGGGAGGTGGTGGTGTCTCCCGGGCCAGGAGAAGATGTGAGAACAGTTTGTTCCCAGGTTCCCTCCCCCCTTGGCCCGGGTTGGTGGGGGGAGGGCTGGGCTGGATGGGGCCCCGCCGAGGGCGGAGAGCGAGGAGGTCTGAGCGAGCTGCTGATTCTCCACCGGATATAGGCGCACATCTTTCAGAAGACTTTTTTTTGGGGGTGGGGGGCAGGAGTGACGGTAGGCCGCAGAGGAGGGTCAGAGTTGAGCTCAGAAGATCCGGACAGTTGGGGCGGGTTGGGGGTGTCCTGTCCACAGGGGTGCGCAACCCACGGGGAGGGGGGAGGGTCCTTGGGATCTTCCTGTGGAATTCCTGAGTCCGAAGGCAGTTTGCCTCGTGCCCCGCCCACCCGCAGATGCCACGGGTCAGCCGGAGGCAGCCCCAGGGCTCCAGATTTCAAGCTGCCCTGACCTCCTCCCTGCTGCCGGGAGGGCCAGGGAGAACCCGGCCCTGCTGCGACGCTCCGGTGTGGAAGACAGGGAAGCAGATCTCACTGTCACCCTCCGGCCCGGTGTTCTCCATCCCCAGGGCAGGCAATAGGCGGGGCCCGGCGCGGTGGCCAGCGCAGGCTGCCCTGGAACTGTGTAGAGCAGGATCCGCCTGCCTCTGCTGGGATTAGAGGTGTGGGCGACCTTGCTCTGCCAGGCTTTTTTAACAACTTAAAACATACCAGAAGAGGGCATTGGGTCCCCTGGGTCTGGAGTCAGCTGTCAGCTGCCATGTGAGTGCTGGGCATCGACCTGGGAACCCTCTGGAAGGGCAACCAGTGCTCCTAACCACGGCGCCACCTCTAGCCCGAAGTTTTTTTTTTTTTTTTTTTTTTAAGGGCTTTTTTAATCATTTTCTTGGGGAAGGCACAGGCTGGCCTCAACCTTGCTCTGGAGCGGAGATGGCCGTGAACTCCTGACGCCCTTCACCTCCTGAGGCTGAGATTACAGATGTACATCAACCAAACGGTCTTTTTTTTTTTTTTTTTTTTTTTTGAGGCAGCTCTGCTGTCACCCGGGCCTTGAGCCCTCAGGGATCCTCCTGCCCCAGACTCAGGGTGCAGAGACCATTGTGCCTGGCAAAAGCAGAGCCCCCTCTTAAAATGGGGTCTCAGGGTGCACCCCCGGCTGGCCTGGAACTCTTACTTCGAAGCTGGCCCAGAAGGCTGAGATCACCCACCTTGCCTCCTGAGTGCTGGGATTAAAGGCTTGTGTCACCAAACCCACCTTGTAGATCTGACTTCTTAACTTTGGCACGTTGTGCCCCCCCGGGGGGCGAGATTTCTGTTGTCTGCATGCTGAGGAAAGGCTGCAAGGCTGTGTGTGCGCTGTGGCAGGGCTGCGACAGCTCAGGAGGAAGGAGCCGGCGCGGACTTCCAGGCGGCTGCGCGAGAGCACACCAGCCATCTCTATGAAATGTTTATTTCCTTTGAAACCTCCTGAAACATGCCAGAAATCTCAAGACAGGGATGGGAAGAAGGGGAGGGAAAAAACCAATAAGGAATGATAAAAAATCCAAATGGAACAAATCAACATGGGGAAAAAAATGAAATAAAAGCCTGCTGCTATCTCCAGCCATCAGACAGAACATCAACCTCAAATTAAATAGATTTTTGCAGAAATTCTTACAAAAATAATAGAACAAAACCAAAAATTATAATTTACAATTGTCAATGTACATGATTAGGTCCCCAAAGTGATTTGAATGATCCAAAGATACTAGGAGACACATTAAAGAGAGAAATGAAGGGAGGGAAGGAAGGGGGAGGGGCAGGCTCCAGGTCGGGTCTAAAAGAAGAGGGAGGGGCAGAGGCTTGAGAACCCTTCAGAAAAGGGATCAGGAGAGGGACATCACAGTAGTTGGCCAGGGCGGAGGACACTGGGTGGCCTGGTCTGCCACTGTCCTCCCATGGTGGGAGGGAACAGGCTGTTCCCTGGCGACCCGGAGTTCCCCAGGGCCAGAGGCGGGTCACAGGGAGCTGTGGGTACGTTTCCTCAGGCCCCGCCCCCGGCCTGGCGAGCAGGGCCTGTTGGGTGCAGTCTCAGAGCCCTTCCAAAGAGGTCGTGGGCCCACAGGGGTGGTGATGGGTCCAGGGCTGAGGGCTGGGCCACCTAGCCACGACTCTGCGCCCAATCTATGCTGCCACCTGCTCCCTAGCCCTCTGGGTCCCCACACTGACCCCCAGCCCATGGGGATATGTCTTGACCCTGCGGTTGGAGAATCCATAGACTGTGGTCGTTTAAACTTGTTCCAGCACAACTCTACATGAAAAAATAAATATATATATATATATATTCTTTTCTGGTTGTTTTCAAAGGGGGGGGGGGCTGTGTTTCCTGGGTGAGCAGCATGGGTCCACACTGAGCTGCCCCTTATTGCCTTTGGAGAGTCAGCGCCGGGGGCTGCACTGTCAACCCTCGGGGGAGCACAGTGAGTGTGTCTGGCCGCCGAGGGCTGGAGTGTGACCAGGGAGACTTGCAAAAGAAAGGAGGACCAGACAGGAGGAGGCTGTAGCCTCGGCCCTGTCCCGGCTGGAGCAGCCTCTGGAGTGGCAGGCAGTGGCCTAGCTGCGCTGGGGAGGAGCCCCGGGGCTGGCCGGGTCAGAGCTGGAAGGCAGAGGGCCTCGGCTGCCGGAGAGCTGCTAGAAAAGATCGTATAAAGTCCTAACTGCACAAACAGGGTTTCTCCAAGGAGCGGGTCTGGGTGCCAGCGCTTCCTGCCCACTCTGGGGCCCCAGGAAAATAATTTAAACTCTATGAAAGTGCTCCTGGCTGCTGTGTGGAGGGGACCGGAGGGCTCTAGCCACGCTGCCTGGAGCCAGCACGCTGAGGACAGAGGAGCCGGACCCTCAGGAGGTGGGGAGAAAGGGCTCGTTTCATTCCAGAGTTCTCATGCAGGGCTCCTGGGCCCTCCCACCATCACAGCCAGGCAGCTGGGTCCTAGGAACAGGTTCCTGCAGGGCCAGCAGGGAGCAGCTGAGAGGGGCCTGAGGTGGGGGCCAGGCCTGCTCCCAGGGCCTGGAGTTCCCAAGTCCCTTGGGAAGGTTGCGAGGCAGTGGGTGCGGGGCTGTGGCTGGATGACTGTCACCCCTGCGACCAGAAGCCCACTGCCTGCCAGCTCGGGAGGCCCAGGCTAGCCCAGGGTGGCAGCTCGGGAGGCCCAGGCTAGCCCAGGCCAGCCCAGGGGCCTCAGAGCTCCTTCTTCTCCCTGCTGAAGAGCTCGGCAAACTTGCGCAGCTGCTCGCTGGCGGCCTGCGACTCCTCCTGCAGGCGCTGGTTGTTCTGCCGCAGGCTGGCCACCTCGGACTGCAGCACCACCTTGTCCTGCTTCTCCTGGGAGGGCGAAAGGGCTGGGTCAGGTACAGTGCCAGGGGCTTCCTGGTGATGCACAGAGCAGGAGCAGACCACGGCTCCTGGGACCTGAGAGGCCTGGTCGCAAGGGTTCAAATCCCAGCTCTGCTTCTCTGGACGAGCCGACCGCCCTGGGAACTTACTTCACGCCCTTAACTCTGCAGATGGTTTGGAAAGCCTGAGAGGTGTTTATTCTTTTTTCTTCCCTTTTCGACATGGGTTGGTACGGAGCTCAGGCTGACCTCTTCTCAGCCTCCCCAGTGCTGGGACCAAAGGCGTGTGCCCCCACTCCCAGTCTGAACCGATCATTTGACAGCCCTTATCACTGTTACTGCTTCAGCCCACGCCAGAGCCACCCAAACCCGGAGGGAAAAGGCAGATGTCGCCTCGGCAGGGCTGCCTGAGCAGGCTCTGCTCTTCGGAGGACTGGGAGGATCTGAACTTGGGTCCCTGACTTCTGTCCTGAGCACTTCCTGCTGGGGCTCCATTTCCTGCCTTGCATCACCCCAAATACATAAACAAGTCCCAAAATCTCGCTTCTCCTCAGCCCTCTACACCCTGAGGAGCAGCAGACACAGCGGGAATGCTGCCTACGGTCGCTTAGTACACGCCCTTCCACGCAGGGCTATATATATTTTTAATTTTTAATTTTATTTATTTATTTTTTGGTTTTTCGAGATGGGGTTTCTCTGTGTAGCCCTGGCTCTATCCTGGAACTTGCTCTTTAGGCCAGGCTGGCCTCGAACTCACAGAGATCTGCCTTCCAGCAGTGGGGAGGCTGAGGCAGGGGGATCAAGGCCAGCTTTGACTGACTTTGTCTTGCCCGCTAGTCAGTGGGTAAAGCTGCTATATATCCAATTCGATGTCCTTATTTACGCGTGTGTGTGCAGCTGTGGAGAGGTGGGTGTGCCTGGGAGGCGGCCAGGTGCCCTCTCTACCAATCTCCACCTATTCCTTTGAGGCAGGGCCTCTCTGAGCCTGCGGCTACGGTTTTTTTGGACTGGCTGGAAGCCAGTAAGCCCCTGTGAGCCCCCCGTCTCTGCGCCACTCAGAGCTCAGGTTCCGCGCCTGTGAGCTGCCTGGCTTATTATATGGATGTTATGAGGCTGGACTAAAATGCTCACTCTCATCGGCCGCAGACTTGCGCTTGCTTGAGTGTCCTGCAGTATCGCTCTCCCCCGATGGCCAACATCTGCCTCTCATTTATAATTACTTACGGACCCGGGCTCGTGGACCTCAGGCTGACTACAAATTCAATCTGCATCGGAGGATGACCCTGGCCTTCCATTCTCCTGCCTCCGTGACCTGAGTGCTGGGATTACATGTGGCAGCAAGCCCGGCTCAGGCGATGCTAGGAACCTCGAGCCTTGTGCATACCGGGCGTGAGGCTGGTGGCACCCTGTCGGCCTCACCTTTTGCAGGTCTGTGTGCAGCTGCTTCAGCATCACCTCCAGCTGGTACACCTTGCCTGTCAGGTCCAGGGGTGGCTCCTCACTGGAGA
Organism: Rhombomys opimus; assembly: GCA_010120015.1. Taxonomy (NCBI): domain Eukaryota; kingdom Metazoa; phylum Chordata; class Mammalia; order Rodentia; family Muridae; genus Rhombomys; species Rhombomys opimus. The sequence goes on from REGO01000034.1 coordinate 1,298,507, forward strand.
GGCAAGGGGGTGGGGTCAATCCTGAGGCCTGCCACCTCCCCGGAGGAGGGTTCTTACTCACAACTGGGAAAGACTTGGGGTCCCGGCCCACTGGTCTCTGGTGAGTCCTCACCAGGAAGTCCAGGGGGTGTAAGGCATGGATGAGCAGCTCCCTTCTCGCCCTACCTGCAGGCTGAGGAAGCCCTGGCTAGGGCCGAGCTAGGTGGGCTGCTCTCCTGAGATATGCGTCTGCCCCTGAGAAGGTGTGTGCGCGCGCGTGCGCGTGCTGGGGTGCATCTCGCTCACTTGGTGTGGTCAGCCCTTTCCTCTGAAGAGCCGCTTCGGGCTCTTACACTTGGAGGGTGTGGGGAGGGGCGCAGGGGAGGCTGCTGGGTCCTCCTGGCTCCCCTCTGCCCCTCAGCTCAGGCAGAGCTCTCTCTGGCCGGCCTCCGCTTTCTGCTGGGTGTGAGCACTCACGGTGCATCTCAGAGGAGCAGCTGGGGCTGAGATGACAAAGTGGCCCCTGTCCCCTTGTCCTCCCTCCAGCAGCATGGACTGTAAAATGTGATGTGAGGGGCAAGCCTGCATGGTCCTGGGGACCCGCCAGAGAGGGGACGGGAGACAGCTGGGAGGCTGGGGGCGCTCTGGGGCACGGCTCAGAGCTGGAAGCATGAGGGTCTGTTGACTCCATGTCCTGGGCCATCGGTGAGGGTAGGGACAAAGCTGCCTGGCCACTGCTGGCCCCAGGGCACAGCTCTGGCTATCAGGTGAGGGGCCGCCTGCCCTGGAGCAATAGGGCGGCTTGCAGCGTCTTGTGCACAGGCACTGCCGAGCTCTGAGGTGGTGGACCCCATGTTTCCAGGGAAACTTACCTCATGGTGGGAGTGGTTCTAGGAGTCTGCGGGCCCCGTTCCAGGCTTAGGTGGCTGTGCACAGGGCTGTGTGCAGGAGGGATGTCTGGGCTCAGGGCTGGGTCATTTAGAGAGAAGAGTGACACGGCTC
>REGO01000034.1:1304162-1314822 GCA_010120015.1 Rhombomys opimus
GTTGGGGCAGTCACTGGGGGGCTGAGGGCGTAGGCACGTGTCCTTGAGGAGCCTGACTTCCTCTGGGCTCGGGTGACCCTGTGTTTGGCCGGCAGTATCTGAGGTCCCTTGGAGCACGTGTGCGCCCTTCCCTCCCTCACAGGACCAGGTGCCCCACCTGCGGTGCCCCCCTCCCAGCCCTGGTGTGCCCACGCTCACATTTCTTCTCTGGGAAGCCATTGCCGGCGGCTGCCATGGTGCTGGGCGCCCCGCTGGGTGGGTGGGGGTGCTGGTGCTGGCGGCGGGCGGGCAGGGTGCTGGAGGGGAAGGTGCAGGTGCTGGTGAAGAGCACGTCGCTGGGCAGCCCGGGCTCCAGGCTGGCAGGGCTGGCAAAGCTGGGCTCCCGGCGCCCGCCGCACAGGCTCTCGTCCGACAGTGTCCGCTGCAGGCTCTTCTGGGGGGACTGCTGCCAAGACAGGGTGGGGCAAGGGATTGGCACGCTGGGCTTCTGGCCCCCGTCCTCAGCGGCTTCTTGGCAAGTTCTTACCCACCCGACGTCCATTTCTGTAAGCTGACTGGTCAAACCATGAGACTTCCCCAAGGGGCCCCTACCCCTCCCTGCCTTGGGGCCATGGCTTCTGATCCCGGCCTCCAACTGGAGCCTTATATAAGAGCTTCCTCACTGACTTACATCATGGTCGCAGCTAGCCACGTAGCCCAGGCTGGCCTGAAACGTGATCCGCCTGCCTCAGTCTCCTGAGAGCTGGGACTACAGGTGTGTGCCATGGTGCCCAGCAAAGAGCTGTCTTGGTTCCCACAGACTGCCTGCCTGACAGTGTGGGCTAGGCAGGGGCAGTGGAGGCACCACAGTGCTTGCTGCTTTGGTCTCACTGTCTATGGGGAATGAGAGCCCAAGGTGCTCCCGGGCGCCCACCCTGCTTCTGGACGCTGTGCTCTGAGCGGCTGGCTCCGACCATTCCCCTCTTGGGCTCTGGGAGAAAGTCATGAGAAGACCCAGGGTCTCCAGGGCCTTCCCCAGCGGGCTCAGTGCTGGTTCTGGCCCTAATTAACAACAGGCTCCCCACTGGCACACCGCAGGGACCAGCAGACACCGAAGGCTGGGCCCACGGCGTGCACACCAGCCCCTCTCACGCTCCAGCAGCCACGCACCCCAGGGTCCCGATCCTGCTCTGGCCCCAGGCTGTCCATGAGAATGAGCTTCTTCAGGTCGTCTTCGATGGTTGACTTGTAGTTCTTCCGTGGGGACCGGAGGTCTCGCAGGGACGCCCTCAACCGTGGCTGACCAAAGACATTTTTTGCGTTGCTGTCCACCTGTCTGGAATGAGAACAGTGGGGTCAGAGGACCATCTGCAGCGGGGAAGGCTAGCCACCAACAACAAACGGCTGTTCCTCCTCTGTCACCTGCCTCTGGGCACACTTGTCTGTGCGGGGGACCCGCTGGGACCGGGCCTATTCCGAGGGCCGTGATCCAGAGGGCAGGGACTCCAGGGGAACCTGCAGGCTAGGCAAGCAAACACAGTGGACCCTACGCGAGAGCCAGGAACGTGTCTCAAATCAGGCCAGGTAGAGGGATGGAGACTGGAGTCTTGGGAGGGGTGACATCTGGGGGGAGGGGAACAAGGGCGGAATCACCCGGAGGGACATTCCAGGTGGAAGAGTGAGAGGAGGTGAGGCCTGGAGAAACCAGGGGAAGACAGACTGTGAGAGCCACGGTGGGCCCCGTGATTGTTCGGAGCTGACAGCCGGCCAGTCTTGGGTTCTGATGTGCGTTAGCAGGATGGACAGGCCCCGACAAGAATGATGGGGTGGTCCAGAGAGCCCTCACCTCTGCTCTCAGAATAGGGGTAGGTCGGGTGGGCTGTCCTGTCCTGTCACATGGGACAACACACTCCCCCGTACCACGGGGTCCTGAGGCCCAACTGCTGCCACCCTAGGCTTGGTCTCCCAATCCAGAGGGCAGACGGGAAGCAGAGGTCATCCTCCTCCTCACTCTTTGCCGTGCTGACCTGCAGCTCTGTCTCCACAGCTTTCCAGGGCAGTTAGGTTACCTCTGGGGTCACTGAGCCCAGGAGAGAACAGGAGAACAGGCTTGGCTCTCAATCCTGGCCCTGCCTGCTCCTGCTGCTACATTCGGATGACAGCGCCCCCCCCCCCCAGGCTCATCTGTCTGAATACTTGATCCCTGTCCCCAGCTGGTGGAACTATTTGGAAAGGAGTAGGAGGTGTGGCACTGGGGGTAGGCTTTGAGGCTCCAAAAAGCTCTCCCCATTCCCAGTGTCTCTGTCCCTCCCTAGGGGTTGTAACTCAAGAAGTAAGCTCTCAGTACTGCTCCAGTACCATGCCTGCCGGCCTGCCCACCCACCACCATGCTCCCGGCCATGATGGCCATGCACTCTAACCCTCTGAAACTGTTAGCCCCAAATACACACTTTCTTTTACAAGTTGCCTTGGTCACAGTCTCTTCACAGCAATAGAAAAGTGAGCAAGACAGTGTCGCACAGCTGGAGAGTGCCTCGGAGAACGGCTTTGGGATCTGACAGAAGCAGATGTTTGAGGCAGAGGCCCCTGTGGCTCCCAGCTCTCTGTCAACCAGTCTGCTCCCCCACGGCTCCTTGCCTTCTACCCAGAAGCCCCAAGGGCCAGTGTCACTTGCAGGCCTCCTCTTGCCTGTCTGTGGCCTGGCCCAAGACTGATATCCTGCTGAAAACCCGGGCTCTGACCTGAGTCCTTCCACTCCTAAGGAGAAATGGTGAAAGGAACAAAAGGCCTGATGAGACCCCACCTCGCACCAGGCTCTGAACCTGCACAGCAGGGGCTATGTGTGGCTCAGTTGGCAGAGTGTTTGTCCAGCACACACTACGCCCCAAGTCCCATTAGATTCAGCCTGTGCCTCATGCCAGGTGTGGCAGCAATCCTAACACTTAGGAGGTGGCGCCATCTTCAAAATCTGAACCACATCTGCCATCTGGAAATACAAGCCAAACCACAGGAGGGCTGGAGAGATGGCTCCAAGCTTGCTGCTCTTCCAGAGGACACAAGTTTGGTTCCCAAATCCTATGGTGGGTGGCTCACAACCACTTGTCACTCCAACTCTAGGGGAATCAATGCCTTCTTCGGGCCTGCAGACAGGCAGACAGACAGACAAACAGTCACAGTCACAGACACAGACACAGACACAGACACAGACACACACACACACATAGAAAATAAATAAAATCAAGAACCAAACAAGCAAACAAAAACCAAAAAAAGCCGCTTCCACTTATTTTTGTGGTGTTTTTTTTTGTTGTTGTTGTTTTGTTTTGTTTCGTTTTTTGTTTGTTTTTGAGATGGTCTCTCTCTGTAGCTCTGGATATTCTAGAACAAACTTGCTGTGTAGCCCACATTGGCCTTGAGCTTATACACACCCAGTTTTCTCTGTTTCCAGAGTACTGAGATTAAAGACACATGCCATCATCCCTATTTTCAATTTTAAGTTTTATTTATGTATATGTGTGTCCTGCCTGCACGTATGTCTGTGCAGTATGCTCCTCTGCCTGGTGCCCAGGGGACAGAAGGCGGCACTGGATCCCCTGGAAAAGAGGCCAGTGCTCGGAACCACTGAGCCATCTCCACAGCCCTTATTATAAAACTTAGTTAATTTCTTTGTGACGATGGGATCAAACCCAGGGCCTCATGCATGCTGGGTAAGCACTCTATTACTGAAATACATCTCAGCCCTCAGCCCTTCCTTTGTTCTTCTGCTTCGATTTTTTGAAAGAGGGTCTTGCTCAGGCTGGCCTGGACACACTGTCCTCCTGCCTCAGCCTCCTGAGTGCTCAGGTTAGAGGCCCGAGCCACCATACCTCTGTCATGTTTATATCACAGACGGACTGAAACACTAATATGATGCCTGACACATGAGTATGTTTGATTTGCAAACTATGCTTTGCTTATAGAACACCGTTTCCTGGGGGCGTGAGGGCTAAAGATCACCTCTGGAGAGCAGGAGTCACACTGCATGGTGAAAGGCTCTCTCTCCTGAACTGAGTCTATTTTACCACCAATGTGTGTCACAAGCAGCCTAAAGCAGGCTGGCACCTGGCCTTCCCCATTTGTTACTGGAGAAAGAAAGCGTCTCTGAGCCCAGAAATGAAGGGAGACGTCTTGGGCTGCAGGAGGCTCTGAAGTCTGCATTCTCTTTCTGTTTCTCAGCGGCTGCCTCTGCGATTTTAACAAAGGCAGGCAGAGAGGGCAGCGGGCTTTCTTGTCCGGCCATATTCCTGCCTAAATCAACCCGCAGGCCTAAGGTAAGCTCTCTGTCCCTTACGGGGAAGGAATTCTCTGGACAAATTAAAAGCTTACAGCTGGGAGGAGAGCAGGAAGAGGCAGAAGGACAGACAGACGCAGGCAGAACACACTCAGATGCTCTCCTGAGGTGGCTGGCAGGCCTCCCCTCCCCCAGGAGCCTCACTGCAGGTTCCTCTGCCCTGGTGAGGAGCAGGTCTGTCTCAGAATAGCTTCTGCAGAAGAAGCATCCAGCACCCCTCTGGAGAGAGTATAAAAAGACCCATGGAAGACACTGAAATGGGTACTTTCTCCACACAGGCAGTTCTGCTTCAGGGAAGGTCTCACTTAGAAAAGCCACAGGAACACATGATGCAAAGAACATGTATGGGTCCCATCTATGGAGCTAATACAACTTGCAGATTATATGCAGCAGGGCGAGAGGTCTAGCTCAGGGGCAAAGTCCACGCCTAGCATGGACTTAAAACAACAACAACAATAACAACAAAAACCCTCTGAGGATGATAAACAATTGCACTACCACTGAGCCACACCCCAGCCCCTCACTGGGGGATTCTAGGCAGGGGCTCCACCACTAAGCTTCATCCTAAAATGCCGATACAAACAATTCCCTTAGAAAGAGTGTGATTTCAACACCTCTTATTGTTTCTTCTTCATCTAGCTCTCTGGTCTCCACAGTTGTCTGAATCTAATGATCTTAGGGCTGGTGGTTGTACACTATTCCATGGAGAAAGCACTCTGTGACTCTTAAGTACAAGGCCACTTTCTATGCCCTGCTATAAAGCCATTGCTGAAAGATGTGAAGGGAAGAGAGCAGAAACATGCGCACAGGTGGTGACTGTGTTGATATACACCAAAGGGGGAAAGGAGCCACAAACGTGCACACTCCCACAACTGAAGCATTCAGGGGGCTGAGGTAGGGGGACTGTGAGGTCAAGATGACCCTGGGTGCTGAGAGTTGCAAACGGCAACAAAGACTCAAAATAAGTAAATAAATAAAAGAAAGAAAAAAGAAAAAAAGAAAAAAAAAAAGAAACTGCTTGTTAAGAAAGACTGACAAGCTGAATTTCATCCCTGGATCTGCAGTGGAAGTGAGAACTTACTCCTGAAAGTTGTCCTCTGACTCCACAGGTCTGCACATGCACACACACACACACACTTAATCCAAACCACCACCAACCCCAACAACCGCCCCCAACTAAAACAAACAACTCAACAACTAAAACAAAACCCTAAACATTCTGTAGTATTTACTTTTCTACCTTCCGTATTTAACCTTTCAAAGCACAAGTGGAGGAGAGCACCGCGCTCAAGGCTCTGTCCAGCACTCCTAGACAGAGCTCTGACTGCCCACACTGTCTAAACTCAGAGTTTGCCATGCTGTGTTTTAATTCTGTCAGAAGGAGAACCACCACAAAGGAAGCTGTGGGGCTGCGGGGGCTGGCTCGGGGGTGGAGAGGACCGGCTGCTCTTCTCCAGGGCTCTGGTTACGTTCCCAGCACCCACACGGAGCCCTACACACTACAAGCACTGCACATACACGGTGCAAACGTATATGCTGGCGAACACACCTGTACACACAATTATGAAAACTAAAGAACAGGAGGAGGGGGCTCCGGCAGGAGAAGAAACAGCAGCGGCATTTCTCCCTGCGACAGACAGGGCGGAAGTGCGGACAAGCAGTGAGTCAGGTGTGGCTGTGTGCCATCCCAGCCAGCGTGGCACTCTGGCCTCCAAATGGGATGGCTCCCCTGGGCCCAGGCTAATTAAGCTAATTAGTACAGCTGTCAGCCTGGCAGGGCTGAGGGCTCTGTCAACATGGCTGGCAGAGGCCAATGGGAAAAAGTAGGGACAGTCCTACTGTTTGTGGGTAATTGGTGCCCATCGAGAGGCTCCTGTGGCTCTTGTCTTGGCGGCCCTGAGCTGGATCTGGGGGGTTCCTGAGCCCCAGGAAGAACGAAGCCTGGAAGCAGCAGTCAACCGCTGGAAACTGGCCCCCACAGCCCACTGAACCCACATTCCCCTTCCGTGGCAGAAGCACTACCATCTTCAGCATCGTAGCTGGGGAAACTGAGGCTAGCCATGTCCTTCAGCATTTCTGAACCGATAGTGACTTGCTTGTGAGACAAGCAGCGCTCAGCATGCATGCCGGGCTGAGTGTCGTGTGTGTAACTGTGTGCATTGCTCAGGCAGCCATGAGGAATGGGCTCCAGCGCCAGCTTCACATCCCTGGCGAGGGCACTGACATTCTAGGAGCTTGACGTGAACTATTCTGAACCCCAGGAGTACTGTCACTGCAGCTTCAGGTAGCAGGTGCGGTTGACCTGTTGCTTCCTGAGGACTGCTCGCTCTCCCAGGTCCTGGGCTGCTCCTCGCTGCTGTGGATTTCCACGGTCTCCTCCATGGCACTGTGTGAGTGGGTCGTCCACCTTCCTGGGCGTGGGCGTTCATGCCCGGATCCTCAGCTGTGACTGGGGCCTGTCTTCCTGACTGCCCCTCAACTATGCTGCAGGCCCTTGTGGTGTCAGTAAAAGCTACTTTGGGGGCCTCCTGTGCCTCATTCTGGGTCCCTCAGACATGGCGTGCAGAGGCACCGAGGAACCAGTATCGGCACGGCTGAACTCCGACGGACAGGCTGAAGTGTGCCTTAGCAACCTGAACCGCGTCTGAGCACAGAGCCACCTCGCTGTGAGCTGGTGCCAGCCTTTCGGCCTGATCAGCCTTTGAGGTGGAGGCTCCAAGGATGCAGAGGCTTCTGCCTCCCGCGCCTCTGCCACAGTGTGGCCTCCCAGGCTGCCATGCCCTTCACCAGCCAGTCCTGTGCTTGTAGACTCTGGATGACCCTGAGTCCCCACAGCCTCCCTGCGCCACAGTTTGAAGAGATGGATCCTGAGATTTGGCCACTGGCGGACCCCATGTCTAGCCATCCCTCTGGTGGCGGAGTGAAGGCAGGCCACTCACTGGAGAGCAAGCAAGAGAGGCTGCCTGGCCACCTCTGAGGCAGAGCTGTTGGCCAGGGCTGACCTGATGGCTCTGCTGTGGCAGGTGCTCGGTCCCAGCAGCCCACAGCCTGCCCTTCCCCAGCTCAGAGCGTTTTTCATCAGCACACAGCGTGTGCACGAACACAGGACATCATTTTCCCCCAAGAAGTCTCTCCCAGAAGAGGACTATGCCATCTTGTACCTGGTTCCCGTGCCTGGGTCCGAGAGACAAGACAGCCTTGGTTTGGGTCCTGAATTTGCTCTGCCTTGTCTACTGGGGGACCTTGGGGGAGGTGCTAATGGTGTGCCTCTGGGAAACGGGGTAAGAACGCGGCCCCTCTTGTGGGGTCCCCAGGAGGGTACAGGGCTAGGCAGCAACCCTGGCTGACCTGTCCCCTGCGCTGGCTGCAGTGTGGTCCTGGGGGACATCAAGCTTTAGACAAGGCCTGCTTGGATTGTTAGCCACCCATAGCCGGGGTCTATGAAAAGGAGGCGGACACAGCGAGTAGGCGTGCTAAGTGCTCTGGTGGCCTTGGGGAAGGGAAATCCACGGCTGTGACAGGCCCTCCGGTCTGGAACACCAACTTCTCCCTTCTGGGTTCTGTGCCGCCACACCTGGTGACACCCTAGGTTTGGAAACCTTGCGCCACCAAGCCTGACCCCCAGCAACAGTGGCGGATTTCAGTGGCGGGTGTCTGAGCTCAGGGAGTTTAGCCAGGAGTCAACAACAGAGTTTTCTGAAAAGCTGGGTGCGATGACTCAAGAGTGTGGAAGTGGCAAGGCCGCGGTCTTGAGGTGCTCGGGAGGGTTTGAGTAAAAAGCTCCGTGGCTGGGGTGTGACTCAGCGGAGAGGACATTGCTTAGGAGGCACAAGGCCCTGGTGTGACTTCTGGAAAATAAAATAACCGCCTCCTGCCAGGCAACTCCATAAGCACCAAGTCAGGCCTGGAGAGGTGGCTCAGCGGTCAACAATGGTTTCTGCTCTTGCAGAGAGGACCAGGTTCAGTTCCCAGCACCCGCATGGTGGCTCACAGCTGCCTGTAACTCCAGTATGGGGGGATGCAATGCCCTCTTCTGGCTAATATGGGCACCCGGCACGCACAGGGCGCACATACCATAGTACAGGCAAAACACAGAAAATAAAAATAGATAAATCCTAAAAAGTAGAGCATTCAGTCAGTCTTTTACATTTGTGATTTTAACAAATATATCTGTAGCCAGACATGGTGACACACATCTACAACCCTAAGCCAGAGGCAGGCCAGTTTCTGTCTTAAAAAACCAAGGGCTGGGATGTAGCTCAGAGAACAAAAGAGCTGCCTGCCATTTACTAGGTCCTGGATTCCACTGCCAGCATCAGGTGGGGAAAAAAGTGTGTGTGTGTGTGTGTGTGTGTGTGTGTGTGTGTTCCAGATCACAGGTAGAAAGCTTGTCTAGCATGTGCAAGGTACTGGGCTCAATCTGAAAAACAAAAACAAAAAACCACAAAATAATGTGACCTCACTTTGGGGAGGCCATCAGGCTGAAATGAAGCCACCAGGGTGGGCCCTAATCTGATAGGACCGGAGAAAGTGCCACAGCCCCCCCACAGAGGGAAAGGTCCTTCTGGGAAGTGAAGTAGCTCCTTCTGCTGGGGAAGGCCAGTGTAAGGCAGCAAAGCAGATGACACCAGAGAGGCCCACGTGTTTCCCCCACAGCCAGCGGTGGGAGAGCCCGTGGAACCCTCCAGAACCCTGCCGAGCCCTCCAGAACCGTGAGACCATCGTTTCTGCAGTGTGGGTCTGCATCCTTCCCTTCGAGGGGCCTGAGGATCCACATAGCAGCAGGTGAGGCAGAGGGGTGGGACACACGAGGAGTCGGGAGAGAAAGGCACCAAAGGAGCCACAGGACACTCGGCAGCGCACGGGGTCTACAGGGTTGGGCCTCTGGCTGCACCGAGAAGCGGGCGCCTCTTGCTTTCTGGGATTGTAGAATCAAATGAGATCCATGGCGAGTACGTTTACTGACCAAGCTACCACAGCGTGTGCTGGGCAGGTCACAAGTGTCCCATGACTGAGACAGTGGCACCTGCCTTCCGGTGGGAGGAGTGTGAGGTGGGAGAAGAGACACACAGACATGAAGACTCGCCTATCCCGGCTGGAAAGCCTGTCTGGGGAGGTGGCGTTAGCCTGCCACCGTCTGGGAGGAGACTGCCAGGCCAGTGCAAAGCTCCTGCCGAGGGGCTGGCATGCTCAGGTCAGTGTGGCTGGAGCAGAGTGCAGGACGGAGGGCCGGCATGGATCGGGCAGGAGCTGGGCAGGAGTCTGTGAGAGGAACTCGGTACACTGGTACAGATCTTGCCCAGAGGTCCTGAGCCTCCAACACTAACCGGGGGTGGGCAGGGCCCCTGGAGTCCGTGAGAAGGAGAGCAAATGACCAGAGTCTAGTTTTTAGAGTCCCCTCTGGCTGTCAGCGAACATGTGAACTGGATTCTCAGAGCCTGCTGACATCTCCAGGGACCTGGCTCTGTCTCCTGGTGCCTCTCCCCCCTGCAAGCTCTATGTCACCCACGAATTTAAAAAGCCCCATCCAGGTCAGGGAAGAGCTGTTGAGAAGACACGGAGGAGCGCAGAAACTCCTCATCCAAAAGAGGAGGAGTTTGGACTTGGCTGCGTGGGCTCGGATCCAAGGGCTGTCTCCACTGCACGGAGCCCTGAGCTCGGTGCCCCATCTGTAAATGGGGAGGATGCTGTGTCCTCGTGGAATTGTGAGCCTTTGATAAACGACTGCACTTAGAGAAGGCAGGAGAGACAGGAAAGGCGCTTGCTGCCAAAATGGAGGATCTAAGTTTGACCCCTGGGAGCCACAGGGAGGAAGGAGAGAACTACCCCGGGAAGGTGTCTTCTGACTGGCCTCTCCTCAGTACCTGGCTAAATTAAGCCATCAGTAACCCTGACATGTGAAAGAGAACTTAGAACTGAGCCTAGCATCTGGGAAGTACACAATAAATACTGGTTGTCTCATTCTCCAGTTGAAGCCTAAAAGCTCATGTGGGCGAGGTGGTGCATGCCTGTAATCCCAGCACTTGGGAAGGCAGAGGCAGGCCAACCTGCTCTACAAAGCGAGTCCAGGGCAGCCAGGGCTACAGAGAGAAACCCTGCTTCGAAACAAACAAACAAACAAACAAACAAAAACCCAAACAACAAAAAGACTAAAAGTTCTTTGCAGGAGATTAACAATAACTTATGGATACTAGGTAATAATATCATTGAGTCATATTTTTAAATGAGTCAATCCCCAGCCCCTCACCAGGGGATTCTAGGCAGGGACTCTACCACTGAGCCACACCCCAGCCCCTCACTGGGGGATTCTAGGCAGGGGCTCCACCACTGAGCCACACCCCAGCCCCTCAC